>JAOQMS010000003.1:32617398-32650649 GCA_027563885.1 Erythroxylum longipes | reverse complement strand
GATATATTTCTTAAAAAAACTTCAATTAAAATGGACATTTGAAATCTTTAATCTTTAAAATTAAGGTAATAATAACAATTTTGAAATCTTGTAACAAAATTTTTTAAACAAAATTTCCTATGAATTTATCAAAAGCAGTCTGTCTACTAATTACAAATAAAGTTAAATATATTTTTTAACCTTAGCAAATCGTGTTTTACGAAATTATTGCTGAAACAAACCATTAACTTATAAAATATTATCTCTAATAATAGAACTTGTTCTTTAAAAAAAAACTAAAATTTGTTTGATTAAAACAAAAACTAAAAAGAGAAAATTATATTAAAAAATAAAATTATTTACTATATAAGGATAATAAGAAGGTGAGGTGGAGTTGAACTAAAATAGTGGGTTTGTTGGAGGACTCAAATTAAAAACATAAAAAATAATAAAAAAGAAAAAATGTAAAGCTACGTGCTTATATAAAAAATCATGAAACGACCAACTACTTATCACCGAAGCCCATTTATTTTCTTTTTTTAAATTTATTTTTAGATAAAGTCAATCACATATCCCTTTAATTTTCTCCCTCTCCTTGTCCAGATCCGAACTTTATTTAATGCCTTTTCTTTTTCCATTTTCTTGTTTATTTCTCGTCCGATAGAACATTCCAAATCACTTTTTTTTTTCTTCTACATTGATTCTCACATGTAAATTGTTTTCTGGGTCTTTTTCATTCTTGACCGACGATTTGAGAATCATAAGATTTCGCTGTTCTACTCCCTTTTTTTTTTCTTGGTATTGTGAAGCGTACGTTTACCTTGTTTTTAACTGGTTTGGTGATGCAAATTCTTTATATGTCGAATGATCATTTATTCTTTTGTGTTGTATGTTTCAGATTGATGGTTTCTGGGTTTTGGTTATCATGACAAGATCTATCATCACCATATAGATTCACCAGGCATGTCTTTTTGTTTTGGTCGTCTGGTTTCATGTCATTTTTCATGTTCTTGTGTTGACATTTCAGAAGGGGATTTTAATTAGGCTTATGTTAGGAGGATATGTGCTATGAATTTGCCTGATCAGATGGAGGTCAATTTTGATTTTTTGCTTAAAACTTATAATTCATAGTTTAGGGAGTTTTCATTAAATTGTTAGAAATTGAGTTGAGTATGTTGCTTTTTTGATTCTTGCCTCAGCCTTGTATAGTTTTGTATTTATGGGATTTCCATACATGACTGGTATTTTGTAGTTAACACATTCAGTTCACTAGCATTTGTGCTTTGTTTATTTGAATTCTTGTTTAGTTGTACGATGTTTACGCTGCAGATTAATGGTGTCTTCGTTAATTGAAGATTGTTTGATTTTTGAAACTTTTGGAGCGAGTTTGGAGATTGAGTGGACTGCAGAATCAAGATTGGTATTTTATACAGGCCTTGATTTGAGGGATAGTTTGGTGCCAGGGTTATTTGGGTAAGAACATGTGAGTGATGGTATCAGCAACTTTATTGAAGATTGTTGCTCCATGTTGGAGACCTTCTGTTAATGGGGAAAATTCTAGTAGAGGTGGAGATAATGGGGGCCGGGCTGATGGCTTGTTGTGGTATAAAGATTCAGGATATCATGTTAATGGGGAGTTCTCGATGGCTGTAATTCAAGCCAACAATGTACTGGAAGACTATAGCCAACTTGAATCAGGGCCACTGAGCTCACTTGACTCAGGTCCTCAAGGAACATTTGTTGGAGTCTATGATGGACACGGTGGTCCTGAAGCTGCCCGCTTTGTTACTGAGCACCTGTTTAAAAATCTCAAGAGTATGTTCCTCCTTGCCGAAGTTTATGGAAAACATGAAAAATGAATAGAGCTAAATGAATATAAAGCACTTTCTTGTACTAATTTATTTGACCTTATACTTACTTTTTATGCCAGGGACTGAGCGCACTCCTCTGTCAGATTTAACACTATTTCTTTTCTCTTTGCTAATTTAGGTTTTAAAGGTTCATATGGCTGATGCCTACGTTTACTGACTTGAAATTAATGATGCAGAATTCACGTCAGAGAACCATGGAATGTCTGCAGATGTTATCACTAAGGCGTTTTTGGCAACAGAAGAGGAGTTTCTCTCTCTAGTGAAAAGCCAATGGCTGAATAAGCCACAAATTGCTTCTGTTGGTGCATGTTGTTTGGTTGGTGTTGTTTGCGGTGGATATCTATACGTAGCAAATGCTGGAGATTCTCGGGCGGTCCTAGGGAGACTGCAAAAGACTGTTAAGGAGGTCAAGGCTGTGCAGTTATCATATGAGCACAATGCATGCATGGAATCCGTGAGAGAGGAGCTGCATTCATTGCATCCTGATGATCCGCAAATTGTAGTTTTAAAACACAATGTGTGGCGTGTGAAGGGTCTGATTCAGGTAACTTTGCAAACTTTGTCAGACATTTGTGCCTTGCTAAGTTGTTTGTCAACTAGTATGTCTTTGTCTTCAACTAGAATCAATTGAAATTGGCCAGGAATTAGTCTTGCTATGAGTGTGGATGAAAACTGATCATCTTAGTCAAGTCACGACTTTAATATCTCACGCATTAATAGTAGTTCTTAAGTGTTTGGTTATTTAACTGATTTCATCTTGATAGAGTATATTGGATTAATTGATGAAGGCATAGTTCACATGTGTAATTGATAAATTTAAATTGTAAGTTATCATGATATTGCATTTCAAACTTATTACTGTGAATATTTAGTGTGTATGCCGCAAAATCTGCATGTTGCTTCGAAAATTAGAAGATGTTACTTACCCTGCTGATGAAAATCTGTTGCTTCTTCAGGTCTCAAGATCCATCGGTGATGCCTATCTCAAGAGGGAAGAATTCAATAGGGAGCCCCTATTGCCTAAGTTTAGATTGCATCAATCATTTGATAGACCAATTCTTAAAGCTGAGCCAACAATTTCTGTACATAAACTCCACTCTGAGGATCAGTTCCTAATATTTGCATCAGATGGCCTATGGGAGCATTTAAGCAATCAGGAGGCAGTAGATATTGTCCACAATTGCCCACGTAATGTAGGATTTTGTTTTGTAGTTTCAAATTCCATTTTCATTGCATTAAATGTGAGTTCTTCTTGTTGTTTGACTCCGATAATCAAATTCAGAGGTTGATTTCCTCTACAATTAGCGACTGTTTCTTTTTATTCTTCCGACTTTTTTCGTATCTTCTTTAAGCTTTCAAATTCTAAGCAGTTGGAATCTTTTTTATGTTTGCAAGTTGCTTTAGCATTTACCATCACACTACCAAACATAGTCTGTTTTGCACATTTGCATTCCTTTTATTGCTAAATAGCTATTTCTCTTAGAAGATTGGTTAATGTGTCAAAAGATTTTAGCTACTCTAGTTCTTATGTATCGTGGCAGGGTGCATCTTAATTTTAAAGTTAGTTGTGGAATAATTTTGATGGCATCTATGTTCCTGCAGGGTATTGCAAGAAGACTTCTGAAAGCAGCCCTTCAAGAAGCAGCAAAGAAAAGAGAAATGAGGTACTCGGACTTGAAAAAGATTGATCACGGTGTGAGGAGACATTTTCATGATGACATAACAATTATAGTTTTGTTTCTTGACTCAAATCTGATCAGCAGCAGCTCTTTCCGTGGCCCCCTACTTTCAGTCAAAGGAGGTAACGGTATCTCCGGAAATGCCAAAACTTAGTCAAGAAGTTCCAAACCTATATGGCACTCAAGTCTCAATTCCTTCTCTTGTATCCAGAAACGATTTTTTCGTTTATAAAAGAAAAGAAAGGTTTCTCACTACCTTTTCTCTTCATTCTAAGTTGTATAGCTACCTGTATGATCTTCAGAATCACATCAATAATTTCATAAGAAACTTCCATAGGTAGTAGTGTTAATGCCGGTGGATGACTCAGGAAAAGCTTATGGCTATTAGTTATGTTACTGGCGTCAAGGGCATTGCTAAATTCTTGACATTGGAACTTCAGGGTTACTTGAAATCTTTTCTCAATCAATTTGAAAATCAAACACATGAAGCATCTCTTCAGGCTTCAGTTCAACTCTTAGGCTTAGGCCCCTTCGAAGTGCAACATTATTCATAGTTCTTTGAATTATTCTATTTTGCAAGTTGGTGAACATCTCAAGCTCCCTTTAGTCTTAAAGGATGCAATGATGCAATTTGAACTCCCTTTCTATCATACAACATTAGTGTCTCTTAAGCCTGAGCTTAAGCCGAAGAATTTTTAAGTTTGAACTCTAGTTCAGTCAAATCTAATTTAATTTATTAATTTTGAATCAAAATCTAATTTAAACCGATAAGAGAAAAGACTAATTCATCAGCCTTATCCAATATGATTGGTTTTCCTACCTCTCTTTGTATCCAAAGTTGCAAACTGTAAAAAGACTTACAGATTTCAGCTGCCGTAACTCTAGTTCAATCAAATAATTAATGTGATTTGCTTCCTCCAGAATACCATCACTTCATACTTTCATATTCAGAACATTCAATAAACTTACATCAAGATGTATATATGAAAAATATTTGCTGATGGAACATACCACAAACTTACCATATGAGCTTTTTATTCCCAAAGAAATTGATTACAAATCCAAGTTAGGTAATTCTGATTCATGTATACATATTAAATCGAGATTAAGTTGCTCTACCACTCCATCCTCAGTTCTATCAGCTTCAGTCCATGCATTTCAAATACAGGAAGCCTCAACTCCTAACCTCTTTCAATGTCAAACAATTGGACAAGACCAGCAGACCAAAACTAGGAGGAATCTATTCAGCATTCCCGTCATTCAATTTCTTTATCATACCAACTGGATAAGATAACTTGGAAGATTTTCCTTGGATCTTGTCCCATGAACATAAAGACTCAATCTGAGATGTTAGTGAAGAACCTTTTAAAAGAACAGCATTCCCCCTCATCCACCTATGATTCAATCTGAGATGTTAGTCCTGAAAAATTCAGTGTCAAACTCTTCTGCAGAAAGGAGCGGGCTTAAGCAAATGCAAGTACCATACCAGGCAAACTATTTCACCAATACTCGCCATATCTTGCTCATATACACAGCCAAAGACCATACAGAAAGACCTGATGAAATATAAAGCAAGACAACACCAGCAGCCACCAAACCTGGTCCTCCAAAACTGGAGTAGAAAGAAGATAGAAAAGAAATGTCAGCCATCTCAAAAAATGATAAATAAATTAGCCTTGTGAGATTACTTCTTATCAAAAGGTATTCACCCTAAAGTATAAAAAAACTAGAAGGAAAGCAGGCAGGACCTGTTGTCTCGTGTAGCCAGGAGGATGATTAATGCAGTCATCTGTGTGGCAGTTTTCCATTTCCCCAAGTTATTTACAGCAACAGCCTGAGAATATGTATTATTCTTTGTTTTAAAATAACTCGGTGAAGCATTTCTGGACAGCAGGCATTCAAAGAAACCTTAAGAAGTCCAAAAATACAGGAACTAAGTGGTTGAAAAGGAAGGGAAATGGTAAACCAACCTCAGACAGTTTACTGTTCTGTGAAGCAGCCCATTCCCTGACTGCAGACATGGTAATCTACAAAGATTTAAAATTGAAATGTTGTCTGAGAGAAGTACATTGTATCAATGGCCTTATGATTTCACTGGAGGAAAAATCGCATTAGTAATTCATGTGGGCCTGGCCACAGGTGTGTACTGAAACATGATTGGCATCAAAAATTAAGGAGAAAAAGGAAAAGACTCTGGATTAGTAGTCCTTCAATTTCATTCTAATAGGCGATACACTTGAGCAACATAACATGCATGTGTGAAGAATATCCGTAGGCGATACACTTGAGCAACATAACATGCATGTGTGAAGAATATCCGTAAAGTTCATTGCAACTAGCAACATGATCGTCTAAGTTGACTTGCAAAACCAACTAAAACTACCTCAACAAAATCCTAAAGATTATGAAAGAACATAATTAACTAAAAACCAAGCCCACCGAGATGGACATTGTTCACCATTAGTGGATATAAGTATGATAGGTACAGAAGTACACTTGCCTCCCGTCCAATAATGGCAATTGAAGGCACGGTCAATAGCCATGGGACTTGTCCAAACATTTCCAAAGGTCTAGTACACAGTAGCACTAAGGTGGCAGCAACCATAAGCTACATTAAGTAGGCATAAGAAGAAAACAAGAAGATTTAAATGGTTCTTGAAAGCCATAACCGTTAAATCTACCTGAATTACACTAAAAAACAATGTCAGCTCCAGGAAAAAGCTAGTACCTTGTCAGCAACTGGATCCAAGAATGCACCAAAAGCAGTGCCTAACCTCATCTAAAACACAATTAAAACCAAAGCTTCAATAATAATTCACCCAACCTAAATTTACTCTTTCTTCCCTAAAAAGAATAGTATACCTTCCGCGCCAAGTACCCATCAAGCCAATCTGTAATTGCTGCAACGATAAAAATACTCGTCGTAGCTGTTCTTCCCCACCAAGTATCCACATAAAAGGCTACCATAGTAACAAGCATAAGAGTCATTTCCCTCCTCTAAGACTTATCAGATTCTGGGTTCTTCAGTGAACAAAAACAATTCATAGACTACGAGATCTATAAGCATCCCACATTAAAAGAAAATGCACTGAATCAAATCCTAAATATCCCCAAAAGTCATAAAATTCCAACTTCCCAACCATTTCACGGCACAGCGAAGAAAACCCAAAATGCATTAGACAAAACACATAAAGATTAAAAAAATTTTCCATCAAAAAATTGGGCAACAGAATCATACTGCAAATGAGAAGAGGCACCGCAGCAACACGACCGAGAGTCAGGACCGTGGGCAATGTGAGAAATTTAGAGCACGCTTCCTGGTTGTGGCCGTCATGTTTCTGCACAGGAGATGATTTGGATATTTGATTCGCGTCCTTTAGATGATCATTATGGTACCAATCGACATCATTGATCTTGCTCTCGGACCCCATCTCGGCTGCAACACCCGAATCGGGTCGGGAAAACCCACCCGAATCGGAGGAAGCAGAAGATGAAGAGGTGTTGTTGCAATAGGAGAAGAAGAAGACAGAGGAACGATTGTTACGGCCACCAAATGTAAACCCTAAAAAATTGCTACCACCATTACTGCTACATCTATTATTAGTATAGTTATTACTATAATTGAGGTGTGCGCACGATAAGGGCGTAAGCCTGCGCCAGCCCGTACGGCTATTATTAAGGGAAAATGAAAAAGGAAGGGAAGAATTAGAGGTTACAGCTGTCGCCGGAGCGGCGGCAGAGGCCGCGGAGGTGGAGGTTGGAACATTACGGGCCCAATTGTAGGGTTTGGTATAAAGTGAAAAGGCCAAGCTCAGTTTCAGAGCTGGCATGGTCGGGGATTGTGGAAAAAGAGAGAGAATGCAATTTCAGATTAAAAAACTAAGGGGGTTGCAGGTTTTTTCTTTTCTTTTTTCAATTCCAATGCGTTGGGTAAATTTGGGCTCGATAATGGGTCGCCTGGCCCAAAAAAATTGTTCAAGCTCGAACCCAACTTAAAATCCGAATGAGGTCAGCCTAAGTGGCTCGAAGCCCGGTCTAGCTTGTTTTCTATTTTTTAAAAATTAAAAATAAAAAACATTATTTTAGTTTTCTCAAAACTTTTCAAGCCGATTCAAGACTTAAAAAAAAAAAAAGAGTCTTCGCAAAGATTGGTTAGATTGGGTCACTTTTATTAATTTCAGACCGGGTTTAGATTCAACTTCAACTATCACCCTAGGTAAGTCTCTAATAAGTAAGCTTATGAATGGGTAGTGTCGAACCGATTATAAAAGATTATTTAAATTCAATTCAATTTTAGTTTACTTACTTCGGTTTAAAATTGAACCATTTTAGATGAGTAATGGAATACTTTTACGTTATAGCCTTTCCTGATACATACCTAAGTAGGGTTTGGCCGTAACGTAAATGGCAAAAATTGCTCGATTTGATTCAATTCGATTTAGCACGACTCAAGTAAAGTTGATTATGCTTTGGATGTGATTAAGCTTTTGTTTAATTAGGCTTTAGGTAGGCATTAAATTAGATTGGCTGGCTTGGTTCGATATGAAATCCAAAATTCAAATACAATAATATCATTTTAAGTAAAACAACATTACTTTTAATTTAGAATTTTTAAAATATATTTAATTGAGTAATTAAATTCGAACTCAAACTTGAATATAAAATTTCATATTAGAATCGAACTTAAATATATATAATTTTATATTAAGATTGAAGAAGACCTGACATATTACCAAACTTAAATCCTAAAAAGTATTATATAACTATCACTTAAATACCTTTTTTTTTATTTTTTTTAAAACAAAGACGTGATAATGACTTTTAAAGAAAAACAAACAAATAAGAACGAACTTATTTAAATTTCCCATTAATTTATTTAAAATATATTGTTTACGAAATTTTAATATTTTAAATAATAAATATCTAAAATAGTTTAGTTTAAATAAGTTATTTTATTATTGATATATATGCATATATAATTAATTAATTTTGAAATATCTTTTTGATATAATTTAAGTAGGGATCATCATTTATTCTAAAATTAATAAATATTGAATTAATTATTTAAAAGTATATAATCTGATACAAAACTAATTTAATATCTCTTGTTTATAATAATTTTAAGACAAAAATATTTTTAAATTTTAAATTACTTTTTAACTTATAAAAACACTAACGATTTGATTAATGACATGTTGAAAAAGTCAAAATTTCCTTTGTATTTCTTTTCCACGATGTTACTGTTTTCTTTAAGTTGTCCATAACTTAACGGTTAAGATTTTTCATAAATTAACGGTTTAAGATTTAAAAAAAAACTCAACCGAAAGTTATATCGGTATTTAAAATATAAAAGGTTCAACAAACTGTCACGAAATAAGTTAAAAATTATATAAAATTTATTAAATTAAAATATGAATGAAAGAAATTGTCTTTATTTATTAAATAATTTAAAGTTTATTTAGAAAGGAAGTTGTTAAATGAAAATTAATTGATTTATTTTAGTTTATAAAAACTTAATAATTTACTAAAATTGAGCTGTTAATTAATAAATGGATCGATTGTTAATAATAAAGATTATTAAAATAAATCGAATAAAAAAATTAAAAATCGAACAAAAAAAATTAGATACTTCAAAGTTTTAAAGGTTGAATTGATTGAATTTTTTGAACGAAAGACTATTAATATATTAATTTTTTGTACATGTGAAACAGATAGAATTATATTTATCTTTTGAGGAAAAATTAAGAGAAGAAACGTGGCACAAATTAATTAAAAATAAAAAACTTTAAAAGAAAAATAAATTAAAAACATGTATTTTATTATTAATAATATCCAGTTAAAATTTTACTAAAACGCGAAATTTGGAAAGGCCCGATAATATATGACCTTACTTTTACTTAATAGGGAGTCTATTACTAGTAAATTCACATGCAATATGTCACGAGGATCTTACAAAACTATAAATAGATTTGTATACACATCTAATCAGATACAGGGCATACAAGTGATATTGGATCGAGAGTGAGAGGTGAAGATTCAACGCGTCTATAAGGAGGAGAATTAAAGTATCGATAGTCTAGCTAATGTAGTTAAGCGAGTACATTCAGGACTACATGTTCTTATAGAATCTCTAACGGACTGGAAGTATTTTATACTCCTAAATAGGTAAGGAATTATGTATCGTTGAGATATGATTATCAGTTGATTTGTTTTATATTATATTTTTCTATTCTCTATATTTAAAAAAATAGTAAAATAAAATAAATAAATATTATAAATATAAATGGTAATTTTTAAAATATAAAATTTTAATATGAATCACTCTAAATGCACGCTTATGTACAGTCGCAGATTTAGGCGCAAGGAAAGGCTTTTTAGATTGAAGCAAAAGGACAAATCGGCGTCATCTTCAAGCAACCTTTGAAATTTTCACTAAGTTATCATTTTAATTATAAAAAAAACAGCTAGTTTTTGTAAATTGAAAATGTCAAAGAGAAAAGAAAATAATAATAAAGTTGTGTCTCAACTTGCAATTATAAATACTTAAAGGATACGTTAAGAAATTTTCTATTAGTGACCCAATACTAAAATTTAAAATAAAATGAATCTTTAATAGGGATGACAATTATGACCCGGTCTGATCTGATTTTGGCTTGAGTTGGCCGAGTTACGGGCCGATTATGGTCCTCCTATGCTAGCTATGGGCCGGCCTTGCCTGACACGTGACTCACCTATTTTGTTCAAAATTTTTTACTTTAAAAAATCAACGGGAGGGCTCGTGGCCGAGGCCACGGGCTGGTCCATCTCGACCTACTGAGCTATGGGTTACTGTAACTTGAGACCAAACAGCTCCGATTGGCCTATTGAAATGCCTAATCCTTAATGTGAATTATTCAAAAATTTAAAAATTTATTGTTTATAATGTCTATTTTTCTTTTCAGTTTTCATTATATCACGTGATTCATTTGAAAGTAGTCTCTCGCATTATTGGTCTTTTCTAGACTTAATGTCTCAGTAAAATTTATATCAAGTGTTGTTGTTGTCGTCATTATTTATAACATATAAAGATATTTCTGAGATTTTTTATTACTGACCAATAATAAGATCCAGCGAATTATATATTTTTAATATGAAACTTTAAAAAATAAAACATTTAAACTTCAAAATTTTTTAATTATTGATTCATTGTTAAATTATCTATTTTTGTAAAGTAATTTACTTGATTAATTTATAAATTTTTATTTTTATTGCAATACAAAAACATAAGTAATGTCGACGAATCCTTTATTCTTATAATTCATAATTTATTATTTATATCCATTATATTTCAAAATTCATCTTTATTAAAAAAATATAACCTTTATAAAAAATGGAAGTCAAAATGGTCATGAAGTGTGACTAAAAAGGCCAAACTTTCTATAAAGGAAAGGATATGGTACTAATAATTAGATAAGTGGACCTACACCTATTTGATTGGGACCCCAATTATGCATGTTTTGCACTGAAGTGACCGCAATGAATATGTATCGGTATATACTTATCGCATTGCACACCGGTTTTTCTAAGATGCAATCACCATCGTTCATCATGATTGATCAAGATCAAAAATTGAGATTTGTTTTAAAAAAGATAATACAACTTCATTGCCGACACCATTTTTCACTCTTTGTTCGTGCAATTTACTATGGGAGCAACCCAAAGTCAAGTGAAATATCTTTGTGGTCCACACATGGTAAGATTGGTTAGATTGTAAACTTAAATGTATATAAATGAAATTTTATAAAAAATGATGTGTCAGGAATCTAAATTCGAATAAATATAAATGCATTTAGTTATTTATAATAGTGTGCAATCCTCTCCTTTTAAACCAACTTCTAGGTAAGTTAGTCCTTTCAATATGATATCAATGCTTGTTTGTCTTGATGATTTGGGGTGGTACTCGGTTTTGTCCCTTTGCCTAATATACTTAATAAATGTCCAGCCCTGTTTTGGACTAAGGGAGTGTATCAAAAATCTCACATCACACAAATATGAGTACATTCAGTCATTTATAATAATATCCAAACCTCAATTTTCAATCTAACTTTTAAGGATAAATTAGGCCTTACAACATGACGTTGTTTTGTATAAAAATTTTAAAATTTGGTTTGGTTTTATATTTTTTTATTTCAAAAGTTGGACTAAATTCGTGAATGGATTATTCAACTCTATTCAATTTGAAATTTGAAATTTTCTTACACAAAAAGATATCATTTTAAATAATCATATTTAAAACGAACTCGAGCTCGAGTTAAAAAAAATCATATCTAATCAAACTCGAGCTTGAACTTAAAGTCTCAAGTCTTCTCAAGCTTTGGTTTGAACCTAAGTTTAAAAACAAAATATTTCAAACTTGACCAGACTTGATAATGGGGTATAAGATTAAATAAAATTAACTTCCTAAGAAAGATGATATAATAGCAGAATGAATAAAGTGTATAAAAAGATTCTTAAGTTTGAATATATTGCCCATTTAACAATTCCAAAATAAGAATAGGTTAAAAGTCGGATTAGTGAAAAACGTTCTTTAACATATTTTGATTTATAAAAAATGCCAACTAATAAATGAATTAGTTTATTTATACTAATTTATTTATTTAAGTTTATTTATTTATTTTTTAACTTGCATCAATTATTTGAAGTTTTTTTATTATTATACTACGTACTTTTTTGTTTTCTTTTTTTATTGTTATATTTTCATGTGAATCTATCGGAATCAACCTCTCTATTTTATAAGGATAAGGCTACTTACTATCAGATCTCCTCATACCTCACTTTAATGTGGAATTTCAGACTGGGTGATGATGACGATAAAAAAGAAACAACTAAATTATTTTGTGGGATCATCATTTGCCAAATTAGTGATGTGTTTTTATAGATATTATTTAATTTGTATTCTAATAAAGTGATAGTCAATTTTTATATTTGATATCTAAGTTGATCACATGGGCAATATATTCTAAGTAAAAGGTATAATTAACACCGTCGTAAAATTGCATAAAGATTAAATAAAATTAAAGAATTTAAAATATGATTGAGAAAAATTATCCTCACCTTTCAAAGAATTTGAAGTTTAACTGGAAAAAAATTGTTAAAAAAATTAATTGATTTATTTTAGTTTATAAAAATGTATTGATTTAAAAAAAACTGATTAATTAATGAAATGATAATTTTTAATATCAAGAATTATTAACCTGAAAAGTCAAAAACCAAATTAAAAAGTTGGATGGTTCAAAGTTTTTAAAATTAATCGACCAAATCAGTTGTATTTTTTAATAATTGTTTTAAACATGTAACATTTCATTATTGCATATTAATTCCTTAATTTGACTAATGATAGAGTGAAATTGATTAAGAAACAAATAGAAAATAAATAAAAATTTTATTTATAATAAGTTGGTACAATAATTATTTTTTAAAGAGGATATTAATTGTGTTGTAATATATTTATAAGATAATTAATATTATATTAGAAAATGGTTGATCCATATTTTAAAAAATGCAAAAAAATACAATTAAATAACCAAACCTTATGTTATGACCCTAATCTCGTCTTCTAACTCATTATATATATTCGTAAATTTTTGTAGCGATTATATTTTAAATATTTATAAAATTACATGTACAATGAATTTATAAATTATTAATTCTCTCAAATCTCGAGCCCACGTTACAAAAACACCGTTTTCATCTTTTGCATACACAAACAACCAAACACTGACCACTCTTCGTGTCTCTCTCTCTTCTCCCCTCTCTCTTTCTTGTTGCTGAAATTCAGTTGCAGAGTTTTAAGGAGATAGAGTTGATTTTCCCGAAGATCTCTCTCTCACTGAGCCTCTGACTTTGGAGAAGCTGACAGACCAATCAGATCCGTCCAGCTATGAAGGCCATTAACCCTCTCATCGCTTTCGAGCACAAGAGGTCAGTGTTACGCGCTCACTCTTCTTTTCTCTTCCCTTCTCGCGCCACGCGTCCCTTTTTTAAGCTTCTTCACTTCTTCCTCTTCGGTCCGATTGTTTCTGTTTTGCTAGTGTTCATTTTTGAAGTGTTGATCGTTTCGATAAGTGGAGATTTGGATTTGTGGACTTGATCTTCGTAGCGTTTGAGTGCTTGATCGATTTGTGATCTTTATTTGAAGTTGTCTGTAATTGGATGGAGTTTGAACAATGTGTGATAATAGGCCTAGTTCAAAAATTTTGATCATAAATGTGGTGTAGTTCTATAGTGAAATTGAGTTACATTGCGTACAAATTCGAGTAGCATGGAGATTAGAGTTGAGATTTTGAGTGGAACATGCTCTTGTCTAGTTTGAGTCCTGGATCGTTGAAGGCAGATTGCAGGTATGTTTCTGTTAATCTTTGCCTCATTTTATTTGTGCTGCGGATTTTGAACTTCTTTTGTTGAAGTTTTTGTGTTATTTTTGTGTTTTTTAATAGGTTGCGTGCTTATGTAGAACTAAGCTAGCATATAGTGCAGAATGATTTGTCTCTCACTCTCTTTGTGTGAGTGTGTATGAGTGTTGCACTGTTTATTATGTTTGTGTTATGCGTGCTGAATCACTTCAATGGAGGATCTATGTTGTATGATATAGAAGATTTTGAAATAATGCGTTAGTAAATGTTCATATCGACAGGGATGCTTATGGATTTGCAGTGAGACCACAACATGTACAAAGATACCGGGAATATGCTAATATCTACAAGGTTTCCTTTTAGACTCCTACTTATTTCTAGCACCTGATTGGTTGTTTAGCCAGTGGAAAAAATTTTGTTTCTTTTTCGTTTTCACTATGAAGTGTTTTTGAGAGAAAAGGAGAGGAACTAACATACCTAGGGGTGTTTCTACAGTTTGAGTTTGATAGCAAAAGAATGAAAGTTTGCATATAATGTCTTGTTGTATTTACTCCTTGAGCGATTGAAATTGTATGATGTAAAAGGTTAAAATATGTGAAAGTTTGCATATAGTTTATTCTTGTATTCACTCCTTAGGTGATTGAGATTGTATGATTTAAAGGTTAGAATACTTTTTGTTATTGTTCATCTGTTTATCCACATACCATATCTATAGAAAAGGAAAACGAAATTTAAACAAAGGATAGATAAAGGAAGATAAAATTGCCCCTTTTCTTTTTCTCATATCCTCACATGTTTAGGAGGAAGAAGAGGAAAGATCAGATAGATGGAAGAGTTTCTTGGAACGAGAAGCAGGATCCATTAAATTGGCAGTGAATGGATCATATAAAGAAGAAGGAAGCAAAGGACTGAGTACCCAAGAGAAGATTGAGAGTGTAGAGACTGATTTTGAAGGAGATAATGTAAGTAGTGAAAAGCCTGGCTCTGATACTTCACCTGAAAATGTCATTGAAAAGGAAGAGAAACAAGCAGCTGAGAATAGAAAAAACCATAAGATCCAAATATGGACGGAGATTAGACCTTCACTATGTGTAATTGAAGATATGATGAGTAGCCGTGTGAAGAAGAAGGTCAATCAATTAAGGGAGGACAAGGACCCTAGAACAGTTGTGCCTCCTATGGAGGATGCCAAGATGCTAAAAGGATCAGCTGAGGAGGATTCTGAAGATGAGTTTTATGATGTTGAAAGGTCGGATCCAATTCAAGATTCCCCTTCGACTGACAACATTAGTGCCTCTATTATGGTTACTACAACTACTGATGCAACCACTCTTGAATCTTTGTGTCCCTGGAAAGAAGAGTTAGAGGTCCTTGTTCGTGGGGGTGTTCCAATGGCGCTTAGGGGAGAGGTATGCTTGACCCTTATTTCTTTTCAACTTGTTCACTGATTTCTGTACTCATTTCTGATAACAATTTTAGCTATGGCAAGCATTTGTGGGTGTAAGGGCTCGTCGAGTGGAGAAGTATTATCAGGATCTGCTTAAGGCAGAACATAATACTAATCATGTTGATAAAGAGTTGGACAATCATCCTAAGGATTCGACCATGGATCACTTGTATGCGTCTGAGAAATGGAAGGGACAAATTGAGAAGGTCATTGCAATGATTTCTCTATCTGGATGATAATCCTAGTTTCCTCCTTTCGACATTGTCATTGCGAAATTTCTCATCCTGCTAGTGGTGTTAATGCAGGATTTGCCTCGAACATTCCCAGGGCATCCTGCTTTGGACGATGATGGTAGAGATGCCTTGAGGCGCTTACTTACGGCATATGCTCGACATAACCCCTCAGTTGGCTATTGCCAGGTACTTGAACCTGTAATGCTAATTGCAGTCAGTTGAATATTTTTCTCACTTCAAATAGCTAACTCTTTTTGTTCTTCACATTAATGATTATATAGGCCATGAATTTCTTTGCGGCCCTGTTACTGCTTTTGATGCCAGAAGAAAATGCCTTTTGGTATGCTTAGAAACTTAGTTGGCACAATTCATTTAAGAAAGTTATTTACCATGATATCTTCATAGCCAAAATAGCGCTATTTTTTACTAAATTTAGCTTGAATTCTCAGGGCATTGATGGGCATTATTGATGACTATTTTGATGGGTATTACTCAGAGGAAATGATAGAGTCTCAGGTATTGTTTACCAAAGTTCTAGTTTCTCAAAGCCATTGTTTTTACCGGCAAAAGCAAAATCACAGGATATCACTTGACATTTACTAATAGATATTCTGACTGATTTGTTTCTCCTTTTCAGGTTGACCAACTTGTTTTTGAAGAGTTGGTGCGTGAAAGGTTCCCTAAATTAGGTTGGTATAAGTATTCATATGATTTCTTATATCTTTCAAGTTCTTTAAATTAGCAAGAAATGATTTCATATGTCAACATCAATTCTATGTCAGTGAATCATTTGGATTACCTTGGAGTGCAAGTGGCATGGGTGGCTGGGCCATGGTTCCTTTCCATCTTCATGAACATGCTTCCTTGGGAAAGTGGTCAGGTTTTTTGTTTTAATGCATGACTTACATGACTTAGTACGTTTTAACATTGCGTGCTAAGATTCATTAATTTTACATCAGTTCCTTAATTTGGATCCATTATTTCCAAGGAAAGCTAACACATAAACTGGTGCTGTCCTCCTTACTTCAGTTCTGCGAGTGTGGGATGTGCTTCTCTATGAAGGAAATCGTGTCATGCTTTTCAGAACAGCACTTGCCTTAATGGAATTATATGGTATTGGGTGAACAATACTGAGTTTTTTTTTATAATATCAATGGATGTCATATTTATTTATCTAAGTTGCTGTTGCCCTTTTTTCTTTGTGAAACTTGATTTAGTTTCAGTTTTTTGTAGGCCCGGCATTGGTTACTACTAAGGATGCTGGTGATGCAGTAACTCTGCTACAGTCACTGGCTGGTTCAACATTTGATAGCAGTCAACTAGTTTTAACAGCTTGCATGGGTTACCAAACTGTGAATGAAACTAGGCTGCGAGAACTGAGAAATAAGCATCGGCCAGCTGTTATGACTTCAGTTGAGGAAAGGACAAAGGGGCTTCAGGCTTGGAGGGATTCCCATGGTTTGGCATCAAAGCTATATAATTTCAAACATGACCCGAAATCAATTCTGATAGATAAGCATAGAAGTGGTGATTTCTCTCGCTCAGAGTCTGGATGTACTAATGCAGATGATGTTGTCATTAGCCTGACTGGTGATGGGGAGGTAGACACTACTCCAGATCTCCAAGATCAGGTGGACCACATCCCCTCTTAAGCATTATGTTTCATGAATTTTAGGAGTTAATGCATTGTTAACTTTTTACTGTACACTGCAATCTCTAGACTTTCGGTGTTTGCATGCTGTTCTCCTGTTAGTGGTTGTATTTTTTATTTTTTGGGAGGGTGTAGGGGGTTGGGGACTATGTTTGTACATGTTTAAGTGTTTTGATTTTCTCATATTAATGATGTTACAGGTTGTATGGCTAAAGGTTGAACTGTGCAAGTTGCTAGAGGAGAAAAGATCTGCTGTTCTGAGGTCAGGATTTCTATTGTGATGTGTCTTTGCAGCCTTACAAGCTTACATGTACTACATGCTTCAAATCATTTCATGGTTGTCTTTGTTCTGTGCCCTGAAGTGTAGATGTCATGTGGATTTGCATTGTTGCACTGTTCCTTGGAGATAGTCTCCTTTGGATCAGACTTCCACTATTGTGCTCTTCATTGATTTAGTATTTTTGTCTCTGTTAAGTGGCTTGACGTCATTTTACACATTGAATTTTGAGTCCTTTATTATCAAACTGATAGTTTGTTTTGTAGCAATATGTAAGATGGAGCATGGTTATTTTTCTTCTTAACGGAAGAATGGCGTAGAATAGCTGAAATGGTGGAATAGAGGATATAAATTTAATGTAGAAAGGGATTGTGACATGGTTAAGGTACAAGCAAGGGAACAAGACATACAAGTAGACATGAAACTGCAGCTTTATTCTAGTCTTTGTATGACCAGTGAATTCAGCGAATTTGGGTAGTCTTCTACATATTGTAATTTGTTCTTGTTAGGCATTAACGAAATGAAGTTTTTGACAAGTTCAATTGTTAGGATGCACCATTCACAACTTTTCAGGTGCAAAGCTCTGGCCTTAGAAGGAACATCTTTTTGATCATTTCCCCAGAAATGGAGCAGGGCTAGATATTGAGCAAGGATCACACTTAAATTGTGAATGTAAATGAATAGAGTAGCAGATATTGTCTATATAGGTGGCAGGTTGTATTGAAATGTAACTGGAACTTTTGTGCTGTGGTTTATGTTTCTGTAGGCAGCATTCTTTATTTTTTGCTTCATACTTCATCTCTATCATATGATGCTATTGGTTTGTGAAATTATTTTCTTTGAAAGATCATCTCATATTTACCTTGTATCAATTCTTTATCAGAGCTGAGGAGTTGGAGACAGCTTTGATGGAGATGGTCAAGCAGGACAACCGACGGCAATTGAGTGCTAGGGTATACATAAACTTTATTTTCTCATTCTTACTCGGAAAATCTTTTTATACGAACTTTTGGGGCTTCATGTTGCTAAAACAACGAATAAATAAGAGATAAATAACTTGAGAACATATGAGTTTATGGGGGAGGGGGTTTGCGAGAGCAAATATGTTTTCATGAAGAAATATCAGAATAAGAAGTCCTTCAGAATTTAAAAAAAAAGTCTTACGTTGAATTTCGTCTAGATGCACAAGGTCTTCCATCCAACGCCACTGGAAAATGATAAAAGCTGCAAGATATGTTCAATGATCAGTCTTCTGTGAGTTTAGGATTTTCACTGACATGGTCTTGGGTTTTTGAAATGAAATTGTAATTGTTAGTTGAACCAAAATGGGTAGTGATTTTGTTTTTGAATTGTTATTTATCTCAGATTCTTTTCATCTATATAAATACCGGGCTAGACCCAGATGTGCCAATGCCTAATCCCGATTCAAATGCATTGCATTCTGAATATTTGCTTATGATCTCTAGGTTGAAGAGTTGGAGCGTGAGGTTTCCCAGCTGCAAAGGGCCCTTGCTGATAAGCAGGAACAAGAAAATGCAATGCTTCAGGTTCATACTTGTTTCATATCTGCTTATAGCGCTTATCACATGCAAAGCCATTGGTTCTTCTCTCATATTTGACTTATAATTTTGTTCCCGATGCTGAGATCACTTACTAACCATGCAGGTCTTAATGCGGGTGGAGCAAGAGCAAAGACTAACAGAAGACGCACGCAGATATGCTGAACAAGATGCAGCAGCCCAAAGATATGCCGCTCAAGTGCTCCAGGTTTGTATTTTTCAGTTGTTTTTGTTGAATATTTTGCTAGACTTAGTGTGAATTATAGTTTTCAGTGATTCTTAGATAATTTGCATGATGAGCCTGGAAAACTAATTTTGTTGCACTATCACTGAATTCTGATATTTATTAGACACTGATTATATTAGTGATGCTTCCTTTCTGCAGAGAGGGCGTCTGAACTTTCTAACTTACAGTTTAATTGCTTCTTTAATGATCATCAACTACTACAACTGTTACATATCTGCAGGAGAAGTATGAAGAGGCCATGGCATCCCTTGCTCAAATGGAGAAGCGTGTGGTTATGGCAGAGTCAATGTTGGAGGCGACCCTGCAGTACCAATCTGGTCAACTAAAGACACAACATTCTCCGAGGTAAGTAGTCAACTTCCTTTCAGAGTAAAATATATGCAGCTTCAGTTTTCTTATTGACTTGTTAATTATACTACGGTTTTTGAATTGTGTTGGATAGTATTTGGATTTTATGATGTTAAATAAAATATACTGTTTTGCTCATGCTTCTGAATTTCCATTTCGATTGAGGTAATGTGCACATCACATCTATCAATTTCTGGAAATTAAACACGATAGAAAACAAGGCCAAGAAATTCATTTCCTGTAATTTTAACTAAAAATCTCTGTCTGCGCATGTCTATTCGGAGTGTGTAAGTTACCCAATTGGATCACATAGTTGCTTAGAGATGAATCTAAAATTTTTCAGAACTTCTCCTGGGCAAGCACATAAAGCAAATCAAGAGGCTATTCAAGACATACCTCCAAGAAAGATTGGTTTATTAGCTCGGCCTTTCGGACTTGGATGGCGTGACCGAAACAAGGTTTGTCTTTTATGTGTTGACGTCGATATTAATTTCACACACTAAGAGTAAGTCAGTTTGGATGTTGTTTAACCAAAATGGACAAAACAGGGGAAACCTGCTAATGTTGATGAGGCAGAAAATGGCAAGTCGTTCACGGAGGAGCTAAGTCCAAGCAATGAGCAGAAGGAGACAAATGGTCATGCAGTTAAGGAAAACGAGTAGAGTATTTTAGGTTCGGTATAACTAAAATATCTTAAGTTGTCAGACTGGTAGATAATTTTTTGCCGTACCATTCAGAGTGTAGATCACTTTTCTTCTTTGGTCATCTTTTCATATAACACGTCCCTTGTAGAGCTATTTCCATTTATTGTTTGTTCATTGTTCAGTGGCAATAGTAGGTCTCTTTATAGCTGAATAGTTTGTAAAAAAGAAACATGAAATCCTTCATGAAACAATTGTATAATCTTCGATTCAATATTGCTTCTTCTGTGAATATTTCTTCGTATTTTCAATGTGAACAACAGAAACAAAATGAAGTTTACTCCGATTGGAAGAAAGTTTGAACCTAAGAAAGTTCAACCCTGAAGTTTTTCGCAATTTGTAAGTGTAATTTCTCCATATCGTTTTAATTTTATCGGATGTCGAACTTTTGTTCAACCCTCTAGTTCTTCTCAATTCATGAGTGTCGAAACTTCTCCGTATCATTCCAATTTTATACAAAAGATAGCTATATGATCTGGTATTAAGAATATGGTAAAGTGAATCTCTTCAAGGATAGACCAATTTCTATTTAGATACAGAGCCATTGTACAAAAGAGCTTGTGCAAAGAAAGGGCACAGTTTTGGATGGAGGGAGGGAGATCACTATAGTAAAACAAAAGTAACCAAAAAAGAAACTCACACAAAATGGTGAGAAAATAAACTAAATAGAAAAAAAGGGTTTATGGAAAAGATAAAATCGTGTATTGCAGCAATAGGAATAACATTCTAGCTAGCTGCACCTGTTGAAATTGAATCCTGTTCAGTGACCTTCTCATTGTAGATATATAAACCTGTACTTACAAAGCTTGCAATCATGTCACTTGGCTCCTGAGGATGGTATGATTCCCTAAACATGGGTGCATTCAAAAATTCGCCTATCAACTTCACGGTTCCCTTCTAGTTCTAGGAGTAGACGAGCCTGTGCGGGAGCTGTGTACTGACTGAGTCTCGGGATCGTACTTTTGCGAAGCAAGATAAGTAAGAGCTGTAACTACATCAGCTATGAGGGGCCGCATGTTAGGCTGTTCCTGAACACACATTGCAGCAACTGCAAGAGCTTGGTACAAACCCCTCACAGGATATTGACCTTGGAGAAGTGGATCGGCCATTTGGGCGAATTTCCGTCGATCTTTGAATAAAGGCCGTGCCTGTGTCACGGGAACGGCATTAGATCAAAATTCAAAAGCAAAACTATCCAGATCACTAAATATTTTTATTTCTACTGAGGTTGGACTGCATAAAGTGAGTAAACATCATGAAACAATATACCAGCAACTGATAAATGGGCACATAAGCCTGAGGCAAGAAATTGGCAGAAATCTCAAGGATCAACTACAACTCTCACCCAATAAAGACGCAGACTATTAAATCTTGAGGAAACTCAGCTCTGAAACTGAAGGAAAAGGACAAGAAGCACTTGCAAGTTTGTCCATGTCGAATCAATTATATAAGATGAGAAAACTCCATCCATGAAAAGAGCATAATACTTATCACAAGTTCATAACCTCAGTAGGCTACAAGTACACCTAATGCTACATGACTTTCACGAGCATTGACATTGTAAGTCCAAAGTTCCGACAATGAAGTTCACTGCAGACTTAATCTGATTTCCAAAGATAGTCACCTAGTTGTCTTTCGTCTTTACAGGGTATCGGTTTGTCCTTTCTTTATCTTAGCACTACCTAGAAGTAGTTCTTCAGACATGGTTTGATTGTAAAATAATGGTGAATTAAGGAATTTGTTGTTTCATCTATTTCAGGTCCAAATATACCATATGAAACAGAAGTCAAATTAACCATTGCTGGTCTTAAAAGGTTATAATATCCAAGAGCATATAATAGATCAGAAGTAGTTCATGCCATGCCAATAAAGAAAACATACTTTCACAGAAGTGAGAAGCTAGTTCAAACTGACTACTGCAATGATATTTCAAACCGAATACTGCAATGATAAGATGGACCTTCAGTTTACAAAAGGCCACAAGTGTCTTACCCATGCAACTAGATTATGCTCCCCGCCGCCTCTGGAATTGTCAATAGCTTTCCTCCCAGTAATGATTTCAAGGAGTACAACACCGAAACTATATACATCTGATTTTAGAGTAAGCTGACCCGTCATTGCATATTCAGGAGCACAATATCCATAAGTTCCCATCACTCTAGTGGAAACATGAGTCTTGTCTCCAACAGGACCCAATTTTGCCAACCCAAAATCAGATAGCTTGGGATGATAATTTTCATCAAGCAAAATGTTCGAGCATTTCAAATCACGATATATCACGGGGGGGTTAGCTTTGTCATGCAAATACTCCAAGCCCTTAGCAGCACCGGCAGCTATTTTCATTCTCGTAGTCCAGTCAAGTCGTTTGCTATCAGGTGGCAGATCTAAAATATAAATGCAATAGAAGAAAATTACTGATGTATGTAAAAAACATTAACCTTAAATGAGTATAAAGATGCTCAAAGCGATCAATAAAATGGGCGTCCAACAGGCAATGACTCGTGAACAGTTAGCAAAGTGATTGGAAAGAAATATTACATTCACATGAATAAGGAATATCTGTACGCTTCTGTAGCTGCACTCAAGATAAG
Organism: Erythroxylum longipes; assembly: GCA_027563885.1. Lineage (NCBI taxonomy): Eukaryota > Viridiplantae > Streptophyta > Magnoliopsida > Malpighiales > Erythroxylaceae > Erythroxylum > Erythroxylum longipes. The sequence goes on along the minus strand of JAOQMS010000003.1, from coordinate 32,627,675 downwards.
AACAAAACACATGTATTCTCATAGCAATTCCTTCTAATTTGTAATTTATTTAACAAAACCTCCCTTCTTTGACTCATTAATTAATATTTTTACCATCTTAAAGAGAGTATCAAACTTCTGAAGCCTAACAACTATAAATCAACTATTTGTGAACTTACCATGTAGGTGATCTTCCAGAGACCCTAATGACATGTATTCATAAACCAAAAGTCTTTGGTCTCCATCAGCACAGTACCCTATCAAGTTAACAAGATTTGGATGGTGAAGTAGGCTCAACATCAGTACTTCAACAAGGAATTCCCTGTTCCCCTGTAGCCCATTGCGATCAAGTTGCTTAATAGCAACAACCTACAACGTATCAAAGAAATATTCAGGTCATTTGGAGCATTACATTTTGTGTTGAACTAATAGTTACAATGCCAAAGATAAAAAGGTGTTCAATCTCAAATTTGAAGCAATAATCTAGTTTTGGGTCAGATGGATTCACAATATCTTGAAATTAGAATCAATTACTCGAATGCTCCTTTTGATTCTTTGAGCTGACAAGTTTCATTATTATCTTTCCACGATCAATCAGTTCTTCTCTTGGATATGAGCATCATAAGGTAATCAAGGAGATAAAGTTTCCAGGGAATGATTTGATCAACATCTACAAACAATGATTAGATACAATGCATTGTCCTTTTGTAAATCTTCATTTAAAAAGCCAAATCCAACTAGTTCAACAAACCTTATTGTTACTCTCCAATCTTCCTTTATATACCCGGCCAAAACCTCCTTCACCCAAAAGACAATCTGCCCTGAAGTTCTTTGTTGCAGCAGCCAATTCACGGAATGTAAATGTATGCGCTGCAATATGATCAGTGCCTCCATCCTTAGGAATATCCTTCTTAATATCCAAGGTCAAGTTTACCTTCGTTTTCTCTGCATAAAACAATAGAACAACAATATGCATTAAAATCAACCCACCAATAATTTGAAACACAACAAATAGTGCTCACCATCACATCGGTTGAACTAAAAACAGTTCTGAACCAGGTTATCTAAAGAATCTTTTCATCCAAATTTGAGAAACATAACAAGAACCAGAAGATAAAACAATCATCTAGGAATGACCAACTGGATCATTCCCCTTGCATATCTAACTCTATCGCTCTGACAAGCATTGCCTGCTGCCCAAAACCTAGAACGACCATGAATACTCAACAATAAAATGATATGAAACACTCTTTCATGACATATTAGCACACATGTACCTTTAGAATTTCAATCAATCATTTAAGAAAAAAATAACAAGGGGCCAACTGTGAACTTAGTGAAACAAGATATCCCACAATGCCGGATAACCGCTGAAATGAAACACTGATGAACCCTTGGAGGGTTTGGCCAAAATAATCGCAATCTTAGTAATACTCAACAACCCTAAATAAAAAAAAGGACACATTTTGTGAACCAACTTCATGATGTAGAATTACTTCATGTATAAGTCTGCTGACAATTAGGCCACACGCCTAGTGAAAGCCAAGTTTTTGACTGATAGTACCTTTCCCCGACAAAAATTACATATGCAAACAGAACTATTCAGATAAATTATCAATGAATCTACACCGTTAATATGTAATTGATTCCCACAGATTGGGAATCTATCCGATAAATTTTAAAAAAATCCCAGAGCTTCAAAAGGGATAGAAATGACTACGATCGAAATTCATCACCTTCAGGCCAAAAAATGACCTTGAAACTGAACCACATTAACGCAAAACAGCGATTAAATTAGCGTCACCAACAATAACCCCCGTGTCCAATCCAGATCAACACATACTTCAATACCCTCGAAAAGAAAGCTTCAAACTTTGATGAATGTGACCCAGTTCTCATGAAATTCACCAACTTTACGTGAAATAACTACTTTAAAACGATATCATGAACCAATACAGCAGAGGGGGGGAAAAAAAGAAGAAGAAGCAAACTTTGAAATATTCTCTACTTAAAAGTACCTGAAGATGATGGGATCTGATCATCAGGGTTGTTGTTGTTCTTCTGGGGTTTCTTTTGGTTCTTTCTTGACTTTCCAGAAGAGAGAAAGCAACCCATGATCGGCTTCTCTCTGTTACTTCAGAAGAGTATCCCCAAAGACAGAGACAGGGACAGAAGCAGAGACAGAAATATAAAGAGAGGGGAAAAGTAGTGTGTGTTCTCTTCGAAAATGGTTATATATTCTTTCTAGTTTATGTCTTTTTTGCTCTTGTGCCCTTCCTGAAAACGTGTCCCTGTCTGTCTGATATTCACAAAACAGTCCCGTAGTTCTTGCATTTATCTAAATTGGCCCGGTGGGAAGAAGTGAAAATAGGACCTAATTTTGTAATTTTAAAAAATTACTCAAAAGAGCATTTAATATTAACTAGTATTAATAGAATTAAAAAACAAATCTAATTTCAAATTTAATATGGTTTTCGCAGTATTGATATAACCCTTGTTTCTAATTACTAAAAAGACATAAATTAAAATAAAAAAAAGATATTTATAAAGTTTCTATCGAAATTTTAAGATATCATAATTTGGAATATCAATGGGTTGGGCCCGGGTCATAGTGACCCGTGGCTAGGTGGGTTAGGATGGGCCGGCCTGCGGCCCAACCTGTCATTTATTTTTTAAACTAAAAATTTCCAAAACTACATCGTTTTGAAAAAAAGAGGGGCCACGAGCTGGGCCAGGCCGCTTTTGACATTCCTATCCATAATCAATGTTTTAAAAACAAAACCTAAAATTAGACTTGTAAAACAAAATATTTAAAATTTAAAAGATTATGTCAGTATTAGATTATTCTAAAATATGCTAAATATTGAATAAAATTAAAGAATTTAAAATATGATTGAAATAAATCGATGAAGTTTTTATTCATCGAACAATTTGATGTTTAATTAAAAAAAATTATTACATGAAATTAATTATTTTTAATTTATAAAATAAAACAATTAATTAATAAACTGGTCTATTTTTAATAATAAAAGTTATTAAAATAAATCGAACCAAAATATTAAATATCAAACTAAAAAATAAACAATTCAAAATTTTTACGAGTAAGCTAATCAAACTAGTTAGAATTTTTTAATCTAATTGATAGCTATAAAACTAATTGTTACCTACTTCAAAGTATTTACATAAACTCTCATATATGTGTATAATGATTAATCAACATCAATAAAACGTCACCATCAACTAAACTTGTACTTCATCGGCAAGTGATCGTCTACTCCTTTTTCTCTGTTTCACTATGTGCCATTGTATAATGTGCCATTGTATAGTATCCATACATTTATCAATAAATAAACGAGACAGAGGTAAACGTGTGTATGTCACGGTAGGGGCACAAGGTGGGAATACATATCAAATCTTTTGTTCAAGTTAGTTTATTCTAATTCTATTATATTAAATCTTATTTATACATTCATGTAAGAATCACGTAAATGTGTGAATAAGATTTAATGAAAAATAATAAAAATATCATAATCGAAATAAAAAATCTGATCCCGTAAAAATAAGGGAAGAGAAATAGACAATCTCTCCCCTTGCTTCATCACATAATAGTGTGGTTTGGCAATATAATTTTGTAAATTAGTGCATTTATTAAAAAATTTTATTTTAAAAGATTTAACAATTTTATTAAAAAGAGTTTTTTTTTTAAATTCGAGCTTGTACTCAATCGTGTCCGATTAAATTTACTTTTTTAATTTTATGTAAAAATTTAAACTTCCAATCAGACTAAACAATCAAAGTTTTAACTCGACCTTACAAAAAGAAAACGAACTTGAAATAAAAATTCAATTCAATTCAGGCGAAGTCCTGTTAGGTGAGATTAAATTGGATATTTTTTCCGCTCTTTATCTATAATATCAAATTACACAACTCTAAAAAGTAACACTTACTTGATTACTCATATTTAAAACGGTGTTAATCAATAAAACAAAATAGCATCTAAAACCAATTAATATGGGAATTAATTTAGCCGTATCAAATTAACATTAAAGACAAAATAATGTAAATGAATACACAAAACGTGACTGAGAGACCAATGGCAATAAACTTTGGGGTTCACTTGAAATAAAGCAATTTTAGTGGAGCAAATCGTGAATTTCCATAAACATGGAAGCTAAATACCATTTTTTGTCTCGTCTATTAAACAAGTATTTAAAAATTAATTATTTTAATTGAGTGACAAGATTGTCCTCAACAAAATGCCTATGGTCCCATCAAATGTTGGCTAAAGTTATGTTTAATTAGAAATTTATTAATAGAATAAAATGTACTATTATTCAATTGTTTAAGAGAAGGGTTTATAATGAAACGAGATAAAAGATAAGGATTTCATATTATATCTCATTATATTCTAAATAGTAAAAATAAAAACTTTCGATTTTGGAGATTTAGGATAGAATGCAAAATGATGGACAACTTTACAGTATATTACATTATAAACTCTTCATTCAAACAATATTTCACTATATTATATTACGAACCTTTTTATCCTTTCCAAGCAACAATTTTCTAATATTACATCCATTTATATTTCATTCTACTATAAATCATTATGTTCTATTAAAAACCTTACGTCCAATCAAATATAACCTAAAGTAGTTTTTTTGATAATTAAAAAATTCAACTGATTCGATCGACTCAACTGTAAAAATTTTAAATCTTACAATTTTTAGCTCATTTTTTAATTTTTCAGTTCAATTTATTTTAATAATTATTTTGTTAAATTGATCAATTTGTTAATTATTCAGTCAATTTTTATAAATTAATAAATTTTATATAAACTTTTTTATAAACATTATTACTTTATTCTAAGTTTTTTAATGTATTTTGTTGTTTTATTACATCTTTTATGTCTATTCTACATTTTTTTTAATATCTTCGTATCATATTTACATATAGGTTTATTGAAAACAACCCTATACTAAATAAGAATAAGATTACGTATTATTAGACCTTTCCAAAACTCTCATTTGTGCAGGATTCAACTGAGTGTTGATAATAATAATAAAAAATAAAATTTTATAAACTAAAATAAATTAATTAATTTTTTTAATAATATCTTTTTTAATTTAATTAAATTTTTTATAAGTAAAAATAATTTTTAAATTATATTTAAAAATTTTTAATTTTATTAATGATTGGGCGATAAACAAAATTTTTTAATCCATTATAGGTATATTATAAAAACACTTCCTAATATAATATTTTATTTTAATTTTTGGGCGGCAAAATCAAAGTAATTCGAAACAGGTACTTTGTCAAATCAACTGCGCGTTTTAGGGTGTGTAATTAATTATGAATTAATAGGTTAGGACCCACGATAATAAAAATAAAACATTCGATTTTTTCAAAACGATTCGGCTGCTTTTAGTGTCCTTTGGGAGAGAATCTGGGTTACTTTTGTCAGCAACTTGGTGATGGTATATCCAAACGAGATCCTCTATTTTGAATGTGCCAATCCGGTTTTATTTTTTATTTTGTCCTAACATTTATATAAACCTCTTGTAAATGTATTATATAAATATGTAAATAAAATTTAATAAAATAAAGTAAAAATTTGGTTATTTTATTTTATTTCTACCTAATATCTATATAATTGATCGATTATTGCAGAGGTAATTTTGGCCTGAGTTTTTCTTACTGCCCTAAACGATAAGCTATAGCACAATTAGGAAAACAAATGGGATATCCAAGAGAGCGAGAGATGGAAAATCTGTTTTGGAATTGCAACCTGACAATTATAAAATTAGAGAAACAAGCAGCTTTTCTAAATTTAAGATCATATTCTAACAGTAAAAGTTAAAGACATTCGAACCAGAGTTTATGAGATTAACATAATTTGTGAGCAAAAATTGTTTAACTAAATATGCCTACAACATAATAGGTAGAGGAAATTACAGCTTCTCATATGTGGTTACCTTAAAATGAACCCAAATAGAGCTGTCAACCTAATTACGGTAGGAGCTAAAGTTGAGCGACTGTTAAGGGATCACGAGCTTTGTCGTTAATACAAAGAGGGAATCTACACTTAAAACTAAACTTACGAGAATTTACCATAGGTTGCAGTTTGCATAGTAAGATAGAAGAAGAAACTTGGTATTGGAATCCAATTATGAGATAGTCATTAACATGGTAATACATGGACAAAATGCTGTTGGACACACATAGGTATTACAAAACATCAAGGAGCCTCTTGATAGAGACCGGAGAGCAAGTATGCAAATATGTGCCAAGCAAAATAAATCAATGTGCTGACTTTATTGCAAAACATGTACCACACTATGATATCTCCTCCGCTTGGTATAGGAGAGATCTTGATGTCGGATAATAAGTTTCATCCCAAGGTTTAATAATTTCTACGTGTTTGCCTCTCTTAACCAAAAAAAAAAAGAAAAAGCAAAGAGACACAACATCTCACGGCTCTGAGATAGGCAACACTACGTACAACAGCAAAGATCATTCATAAATCATAACCAAAAAGATTATACAAACCAAAGTACCTTAATCCAATAAAACTTCGTGTTCGTATTTTATTAAATACACTAAAATTTCTTATTTAATTTTTCATTTTAATTATTAAATTACGAAATTATCTTAGCATCTATAATATTACTTAGGTATCACACTTTTCCACCATATTTTATTAATTTTTACTTGAATTAATATAACATATTTAAATATTTAAATTTTAATAACAATAATATATGTAATAGTTAAATAAACATTATATGAAGATAAATAACAATGTTTTAAAATATATGAAATTATACCCTTCAAAACCAAAAAAAATATGAATTATGAGAAGATTTTTAATAAACTTTTAATTAAAGAAACATTTAAATGGTCAACAATTCAAAGTCCAAAGAACAAACAACCTAAATCAGACTAAAAATTAAACAGGTGTTATACTATTATAAAATTAATTAATATTAAAAATTTTGAAAAATAAAAATTGTCCATACTTATCAAAAAATTTAAAATTTAATTAAAAAACGAAGATTGTTAAATTAAAATTAATCGATTTATTTTAATTTATAAAAATTAATTAGTTTATAAAAACTGACTAATTAATTAATAAATTGATCAGTTTTTAACAACTATGATTATTAAACTAAATTGAACTGAAAAGTTAAAAACTGAACAAAAAATTAATTGGTTTTAAATTTTCAATATTAAATCAGTCAAACTGGTTCAATTTTTAAAACATTAATTTTAACACAAAACAACAATACCTTGCATAGGGAAGATTATTAAAAATTATGGCCCTGTTTGGCAATCAGCTGGTTGTATTAGCTGTTAGCTGACAGCTGATTCTATTAGTTGATTTGATCAACGGATTGCATTAGCTGTTTGTTAGAGATATTTGGTAAAATTAACTATTTAGTATCAGCTGTTAATGTGTAAAATGACTTACGAGGGCATAGTTTTTTTTTTAAAATTATAAGGGCATGAATTTGTCACCTGTGCATAAGTTTAGGCTTTTTATTTTTTATTTTAATTATAATTATACTAATATTACTTTAATAAAAAATTAAATTAAATTTTAAATTTAATTATTACTTTAATAAAAATTAAATTAAATTAAAATTAAATTATTAATTTAATAAAAATAAAAATAATTATTATAATTACATTATTATTAATTTTACAAAAAAATAAAATTAAAAAAATAAAAAAGCATGTAAAGTTTAGGGCTTATAGTTAGACATAAATTTGATTTGTAAAAAAATTAATTAACATATAGCTTTGTTTATCTAAAAGGTATAATTGATTTTTCACTTGCTAAAAATGAAACAGCTACTTAAAACGCTACTATCGTATAGCATTTCCAAATTTGACGGTTCGAGATAAATTAGCTGACTTTTTATGTCCTTACCAAACAAGTGTTTCAGCTGTTTGAAAAGTCAAATAGCTGAAACACTTCAACAGCTGCAACTTGAATCAGCCAAAATATTAGCTGATCCACTATCCTCCAAACACGTCCTGTGTCTCTTACCATATGAGTAACCATAAAAAAGACAAAGCAGACAATGTTACTGAAGCAATGGTTTATAGTAAATATTCACTAACCTTATCGATCATATATGATCCAATTGATCAGACACTAACTTTAGTTAATGACAAATATGAGGATGGAAGAACTTGGCATGAGAAGGGCACAGACCATCCGAAATCAGGCAATTTTAAGTTCAAAAAAAGTCTATCAAATTCCCTATTTCAATTATTATGTTCCATTAAATTTTATTCATATGTTTACATGGAGTTTATATAAAAATATGAATAAAATTTAATAAAATTTAATAAAAATATTGTAATAAAAATAAAAGATATAATAAAAAAAAGTGGTCATAATGCTAGCTGGTGGCCAAATTGGCAGTGACCCTTTGGATATGTAATGATTAAGCCAGTTTTGTTTTATGACGTACTTACTTCCAAGAATGCGCATTTTATAAGACAACAAAAAGAACAAACACAAATAAATGTAAAGAACTAGTTATATGGACTATGGATTAGCATCTATCGTGGGATACTGATGGTATCGACCTCTTCCGGGCTGGGTTAAACTAAATATTGATGGCGCAGTTAACAACATTGACTCGTCGGTTATAGCTGATGGTCTTATTCGGGATAGCTCCGGTAGTTAAAACTTCCCTCTATTTATGGTACGTGTCTGTGTGTCATCACTAGCGAGCTTATAGGTGTATGGAAGCGTTAACTTTAGTCCTGCTGCGTTTACAGCCTCACAAGAATTCTCAGCCGTCCTTACTTTTGAATTATGATTCCATCTTGAACAACTTTTTACTGTATCTGGTTGTACACCTGTGTTAAGCATAGCAAATGATCAATAACAGAAAAAGAGAGAAATATAGGACCACAAGAAAAGGAAAAAGCGTACAATTTATGAAAATGATAGCGCACCAAATGGAAATGAGTTCTTTTAATTAGTAAAGGTGACTGATAAGACTTTTACTCAAGGATCATGTCATAGGGAGATGATTCGGCAGTTTGGATTTCTTTCGTGATGCGTTGATGCGATGGGGAACAATTGAGAACGAGTGTTGCTCAAACGAAGAGTTGCATCTATCCGAAAGCTTATTAGAGAGAGCTATGAATCTTTTGATTAGGGTTGTAATCTCGATGATTTTTATTAATAAATGATAATAGTCCTTTTATATTACATCAAGTTTGACAAAAGGCTGGAATTTACAGACTCCTAATTAAATTAGAACTAGACTAATACTAGACTTTTTAATTATGCAAATAAACGACTAAAATTAGAAAGCACAATAACAACTGTCATAGCTACTGCTATTATCCTTGCTTCATCTTCCTGGCATAGCTTCGTCTATATAGGGAGTCCATAACATCACTCCCCTCTTCCCATGTAGCGTCATCAACTGAATGAGCAGCCCACTGAACAAGAATTTTCTAGTGGCCTCGATTTTTTTTTAATACAGAAGGAAGAAAACAACTAAAAAAAACTACTCTAGACGATCACAAACGTCCCGAAAACGAGATTTCTTGTAAGTCCTGAGTAAAGACCGGGAGGTATTGCTCAGGTAGATCACGGAGAATATGAGTGCCCGGTATGGTGAACGAAGTAAAAAACGCCAGCTGATTTGCACACTGATTGCCTTCCCTGTAAACGTGCTTCAGCTGAATATCCCAAGCACGCCGCTTCAGTTCCTGGAAATCCCGAATTTCCTGAGACACATCAAAGAACGAGAGGTTAGAAGAAGAGGGGATATTTATAACCTTCAATGAATCTACCTCCAATATCACTTGTCGGTGTCCCAAATCCCATGCTAGTTGTAGACCTGTGATGGCCCCACAAAGTTCAGCTGTAAGCGGGGAGCATATCCCAATACGTTCTAGAAACCCTCCACACCATTGTCCGTTACTATCGCGAAGGATCCCCCAGCTGTACCAATGCCGGAGTCGGACTAGACAGCCCCATCGGAATTGAGTTTGACCCAGCCGTCCGGAGGTCGAACCCAACCTATAAGGGCGCCCCGAGGAGCCCCCATTGTTGGAATAGCTCGCCCAGTCACGCTCGTCGCTTTCTCGATCCAGGCAACACATTCCAAAACTATTCGACATCCATGGGTGGGCCAGTGAAACGCCTCTTCGAAAATACATTTGTTTCGTCACTGCCATACATACCAGCAGGCAGTGCCAAAAACAATCGCCCACTCCAAATGGTTACCTTGGTGCATTATGCCAAGGTTAGTGAACAACCA
>JAOQMS010000003.1:32605096-32617298 GCA_027563885.1 Erythroxylum longipes | reverse complement strand
TATCGTGAATCAAACCCCCCCTTTTTCGTTACTTTCTTTTAGTTTTAAACATCGCTAACCTTTACCGTTAAAAATTCATCGTGGGAACGATATCCACTTACCGCTACTAAATTAATTTGTTTTAACGGAAGTGAAGAACTTTCTCCTTGTAGTTCATCTGATAACCCGTCGACATTGGAATTAGGAATTTATCTTTTATAGTTTTGGAGTTCAATTCCTGGTAATCGATACAAAAGCGCCATAACCCATCATGCTTCTTGACGAGTAGCACTAAAAATGATAACGGGGACTGACTAGGCCGAATAATTCCCTTAGATAGCATTGCTACACATTGTTTTTCGATTTCATCTTTTTGCAAGAAGGGATACTGGCATGGTCTAACCACCACTGGATTTGTTACCGACACCAGGTTAATTTTGAGATCGTAAGTTCATTGCAGAGGCAACTCAGTTAGTTCTACAAACAGCTCCTGATAATCAATTAACAATCTGTCCATCATAGCATGAGGAGGCAGTTGTGCAGTGATGATGTGCAACTGAATTGAGCCACTAGTGTTAACACCTTCCCATTGTATTTCTTTGCAACCCATTCGAAAAGACATAGTTAGAGTTGAAAAATCCCACACAATTTGCTTTAATATTTGCAGCCATCGAACCCCAAGTACCACGTCAAACCCTTCTAAGGGAATAACAAATAAATCCAAAGTAAAAAAATTTGAATTCAATTTTACTTGAACCCTTTACACACTCTCCGATCAGGTGTTTTTTCACTATTCGCGACAGCAACTTGCAGCCCCTGTTTGCGTTTAATTGGCAAACCCAATTGAGATGCAGCTAGCTCACTGATAAAATTATGAATGCCGAAGCCCACGAGAATGAGAACTGGAGGGGTAACAATCTCGACTTGAACTTGCATGGTTTGGGCATTTTTAATCCTTGTGAGTGCATGAATGGAAGTCTCAGGGTTTTATCACCCTCGTCTTGCCCATCATATTCTCCATCTTCTTCTGAATAAGTCACCTCAAGCCAAAATACTTTCTTATAGCTATGACTCGGCGTGAATTGTTCATCATAGTTATAGCAAAGTCCCTTCCCTCTTCTCTTGGCCATCTCAACGCCGGTTAGGCACTTAATAAATGTCAGAAATGCAACTTTAGTTGCGAGTTGAGAAGGTGGTGGGGTTAAAAGGGTGATGCGTGCACTTTGCTAACTGCATTTAGGTCCTGGAGGTTTGTCCAACAACAATTTTTGTTCATACGCCCTTGCTAGACTCGTAGCTTCTTCTAAATTTGTGGGTTTAGCCATTTGCACATCTGATCAGATTTTGTCTATAAGTCCCGCAACCAAGATGACAACTTGGTAGTTTGGTATAATTGAATATGTTCGAGCAAGGAGCGCTTGAAATTTTTCCAAGTAACTCTTTACTGTTCCTGTTTGCCAAAGTGTAATCAGCTCTCCTAAAGGATTGTTGTGAACTAAGGGCCCAAATCTCATGTTACAAAATTTTTGAAGTCTTCCTAAGTGAGATGTGGGTGGGCTTTTTCCAGGTGAACGAACTATAGTTGGGTTGCATCAACTAAATGGAAAGAGGCCAGCCCAATCCATTCCCCAGTGGGTGTGCGTTGGTGGCTAAAGAATTGTTCACAATGTGTGAGCCATCCCAAGGGTCAATTTTGCCATCGTATGTGGGAAATTTAAGTTTTGTGTATTGTGGAACCACCTTGCCCTCCCTGCCTCCTATATTAGATTCCATGTGATGCGTACCACGGATGTGGCTAGTGGCATCCCTATTTTGTTTAGTGTCTGATGACTCGCTGCTTGCAGATAGGATGTCCACACGAGCAGAGAGGGCTGTTTGGTTGTTAGACAACTTTTTAAACATTTCCAAGACGAGGGCCATTGGGTCTGAATTTCTAGCGTCATTATTGTCCCCCATGATGGTTGGCTTTGATACCAAATTATTAAGACATCTACTTAAGGATCGTGACGCAGGGCAACGGTTCGTCAGTTCAGGTTTCTGTCATGAAGCGATGAGGAGCAATTGTGAATGAGTGGAGCTTAAACAGAGAGTTGCACCTATCCAGAAGCTCATTAGAGAGATCTATCAATTTCTTGATTAGGGTTGTAATCTCGATGATTTTTATTAATGAATGGCAATAGCCCTTTTATAGTACATCGAGTTTGATCCAAAGGCTGGAACTTCCAAAATCCTAATTGAATTAGAACTACACTAATACTGCTGCCATCCTTGCTTCATCTTCCTGGCATGGCTTCGTTCATAGGAGTCCATAACAGTTACCCCTTGTCGGGTTGCCGCCTTATTAGTAGTAAAGCATTCACACCCAGCATACAATCACAAACTCACATTATACAATGGTTCTCTTAATTTCTTCACAGCAAGCAACTAAGGCGTGCACCTGCGGAATCTGTACGGTGCCTCGAATTAATAAAGCTAGCCAACCTTGATGCTGAAAATAATTCTTCCTGCAAATTGTGGAAATAACGCTAGTGTCAACTGCAATCATTTGTGTCCTTGGATTCACTCACTGCTTGTCGTACAAACTGTCCTCGAATACGTGGTCTCTGTTCGGCTAGTTTCTTCCTGCTCTGATATCGAACCTGGAAAAGATGCCATTAATTACTTCCAGTCAATTGACTAAAATGAAAGACATTACGATGTATATGGGAAATGGTGATACAGATACAGATGGTGACAGAAACAGCTACGAGTTCTTGTCTGATAAAGAACTGGCATTACTAGCGTAGGATTATCTCTATCATTTTGTTGATTGGTAAATGCAGATCTAATTACCTTCTTCTCAAAGCATCTATCTTTCCTCTTCTGGCGAAATTTGTTTAAAGCAGCCTCTCTTTGTGCGAATTGGTTTTGATCAACCCCATTCCTACTTCCATAACAAATTCCACCACTTGTTCCGCCTTTCCTAGCTAATCCATCACCACTGTCCATGTTTACTCCTCTGGTATTTAAAGCAGCACTACCCCCATTCTGTTCATTGCTCCCACGGTCACTTCCCGTGCCGTCGTCGTGTAAAACTTGATACCCAGTTGTTCCCTTGACATCTGTGATTAAAGCATTAGATGACCCACATTGCAGTGCTGCTGCAGCCATATTCTTCAAGGACAAATTACCATGCCCCATAGAGTGGGCACCAGGCGAACGGCCATGTTGCTCAGAATGAAATGCAGGAAAGGGATGCTGACTCCTAACTGTCGATTTAAGGACTGGATTGTCACCAAATATTGCCGGTTTGGCGAAAGTATTACTAGTGGTAGAGCCCATATCATTACTATTACTACTTCCATTTGAATCCAGATTGGCCGGTGTGTTATCTGAGTTAGATCGTACATTTTTCATTGACTCTCGTTTTACTGCCTCTGAACTGTTAGCAAGTGGAGAGCAGCTACCTACATTTCCTGTATGCGCCTGACTAGCAGTAGAAGTGTACCTGAGGGGTAACCAATATTCTTCAACTGTCAATTTGTCTTTGTAAAGGTTCATAAATGAATTCATTATCTGCATAGGTGGTTTGAGAGAAAATATATAGCGTCAAATAAATCCTGGTACCTTGAGAATGCAGAAAGGTCTGAATGTCTGAGAATATTTCGATCATGCCCACTAGTCCCTATATCTTGAACATTACTAAGTCTTTTCAAACTAAGTTCAAGGGAAAGGATATCCTTAGTTTCTTTGGAAAGGCTATTTGGTGTGTCAGCGACCAAAATTTCTATCTTAGGATCTGTGCAATTTGTGACTCCCATTAAATCAGCAACTTGATTTCTGAATTCTCCATCCTTACTGTTAAGCTCCAGCAGTCCTCTATCTTTTTCCTCATCATTCTTTGAATTAATTTCAGGAAATTTATCTCTTTTATTGCCATCTGTTTTGACCAGTAACCTTTCACATCGATCTTCAAGCTGCAAATTTGGAATTGTAGGTACCCTTATCTCCAAGTCCTTACCCATGACACCATTGCCTAAACCTTTAGTAAACATAATTTTGAGCCAAAAATAAAACAAAGTCACGTAAAAACAGATTTGAAGTCAAATAATAATTGCTGCAAACAAAGCCACGTATACCAAATTCATTACCCTGCCCTTCGCAATCCTTAGATGTGCCCTTGGCCACACAGTTGTTGCCTAGTTCTTCAAGCTTTGAATTAATTATATCCTCACAAGTGCTATCAGCAGGATCAGCTAATTGTCCCCATGGTGAAGTTGGTTTGGGGTTGTCAACTTTCAATGCTCTCTTTGTCCAAGTGCCCTACAGAAAAACAAGTGAGATTCGGAAACTAAAGTGGCAATTTCATACCATTCAGTTCTGGAGTAAGAATTGTTCTTTAAATAATCAATGATAAATAGTTGCTTCTACACACATCTCAAACATTTATCTGCAGACAACATACACAAAAATATACCCACACAGAATCCATGGCAGTACAATTCATAAAATATTGGTGCCACATGCATCCTCACCATCTTGATCCATGTACTTGTTAGCCACTTCCTTGTCAGTTTAGTAACAAGTCCTGTAAATAGTCTCTCACCTACGCAAATTTCTGTTTTCTGAACTTGTTCTGTCTGTATTCAAGAAAGTGCTTACCATGCAGATCTATCCTTTCCAAGAGCAGCTCTCTGTGTTTACCCAAGGGACATTCTAAAGCCTAAACAAACACATGAACATGAATAACTTTCTTTAAAGGTTTGGAATGTTAAGGTACAAGCTCTTACAATTAATGATTCGAGAGCTAATTTTCATTGCATGTACATGAGTAACACCAAAATCTAAAACATTCCCACTTTCATCCAAGTCCTGCACTTAGAACTCTGTTTTAAGTAACCACTAACCTCCATGCATTTAACTTTGACTTAAACACATGATTAGTTATGTTCTTTGCACTAGGAAATATATTCTTTTCAATAATGGGGCAGCAGGCATGGTTCTTATACAAAACTGCCATATTGAAAATGGATGAGTTCTAGACCACATAGGATGGAACAGACAAGATGTTCGAACATTTGAAAGGATCAAACATAAAGAGTACCTAACATAATATGACGAAACCATGAGTTGCTTCTGTGATCTAGGAGAAGGGAGAAAAAAAATGTTAAATTACCTAATGCTAGGCTTACACTGGTCTCCATAACGGAGTGTGCTTCCAGCTTAGGATGCAATCACAGTATACTGCAGAGTTAGCAACATTGTGACACATTCCTGCTATACTAACAATTGAGGAACAATATAGAGGGCGACTGAATAATTATCCATCCACTGCTCTAAACCTCGGTTACTATTTTCATTAGGAATTCAAAATTCAAAAGGTTAATACATGAGATTTTATTGTTCATTTTCTTACTTAGTAGGATAGTAGTTTGGTATCGACTTTCCACAGAAAAGGCTTTAAGAAACTTATGCAAAGGTAGAACAAGTGTGCACCCTAATGTACTATAAAAATCCATGATTCACTTAAAAGGGCTTCAAACTGTGAAGGAGTTACCATCAACACCTTTTTAAGCAACACAATAAACAAGCAGTAAATAAATGGGGTTCACCAGAATAGCAATTCATATCACCAGAAAGACTTAAACTGGCCGACCTCATAACTCAGTTATTTTCCAGTAAAAATGTATGATACCTGAGTGCCACTGCCATGATCACTTCCGTCCCCTACATCCAAACCGATAGTCCCAATTTCTTCTTCATCATTGCGGCCATTATCCGACTCTTCAGCACTTTTTGACTTTGTGGATTTATGAGTCCGTACACCACTTTCACTCCCACTACCACTAGACTGATGAAAGGATGAAAAATGAATGCAAAAGGAGAGAAATTTGTATTATGGAGCACAGACCTGGAGTTGGAGTACAACATTGGTCCATGATATAGATTGATGCACAAATGGAATAATTATAACAACTCACGCTATGGCACTTCCTCCAAACATGCTGCCAAAGGTTTTTAAGTTCATTCTTTCGAATAGGCTTCACTAAATAGTCAACAGCACCCTTTGACAAACACTTAAAGACTATACTCATGGAATCATGAGGTGACATCACTGCGCAAAAAGCTCACCAGGTGTAGCAGTTACAATTATCAATTTGTTAAGAAGAAAGTTGTAAAACAGTAATTGTAACAAATATAAGAAGAAAAGGAGTAGAGGAAATGTACTCACTAACAACAGGGGTATTCTTGCGAGTTTTGTGGTTCATAATCTTACATAGAAGGCCAATGCCTGGTAAACAGGGCAGGATTACCTCTGTTAAAACCAGATCAATATGATTAGTCAGATCTTCCAAGAGTTTCCAAGCTTGAAGACCATCTGCTACCGCAGTCACTGCCAGGTGGAGAAAATTCTCAATAAATGAGCATATCATATTGAAAATAACAGCAATAATAATTATATGTTGCAGGAAGTTTTATTTCAAAAGAAAAAGAGGAGAAAGTTGCACACAATCGACCTTTAAATAGACTAGTAAAATTGTCTAGTCATAAAGCTTCTCAAATTAGAAACGAGAACAAGTAAAATTAATGAGCATAGAAAAAGTTCTAAATCATCAAATAAAGGCTTTTAAGTTTTTCTTTGTTGGTCAAACTGAAAAGGTGTATCTACCTAAAATCTTGGATCAAGTAAGCTCACAGGCAAGCAGAGTAACTTGATGGCATACAGAAACATACCTTCATACCCACAATTTCTAAGTAATGCAGTAACGACATGTCGAGTTGAATCATCATTTTCTGCCAGTAAAATATTTATCGACCGATAAGGCAGAAATCTCTCCCACTGAACCAAGGGTTCTTGAGCTTGATGTTGTGGCCTCTGAACCACAGCCTGGACTTGAACCACTTCCATACACGCATCATTTACACCTTCAACATCCTCATTAATCCGTGATTCATCTTCCTCAGAGAGCCACTGGCCCTCGCCGGTGACCCCATCCCTTACTTCCTTTCCATCATCTTGCATATCACAACTCAATTCCGCAAAACCATTGGTCACGGGAGCATTATTATCACTAGTTTGAATTATCCACATCAACCAGATTCAAAAAGGGCAACAACGAGGAACACAATGGATTCAATAGTTAACTAAACCTTGCTTATTCAACAAGAGCTGCTGCACCTCCTTTTCCCTTTAAGCTAACACCTATACGATCATAACACCTCAAGAAATCACTTAAAACAAGACAGTAAAGCTGATCAGAGAAAAAGAAGCACAGCTTCAACTAAAGCAAGCTTTAGAAAAAATGTATTCAGCGTATACTCCAACCGAATCACTCAAATCAACAGGTAATTCACGAAGAGTATATAGAAAAGTTAAGAATTACCTTCAAGGCATCATCAAAACATTGAAGAACTAAATCAATTTCAGTGAAATTTACGTTTTCGTTGAAAGAGAATGAAAATAGTGATTGGTCGAGAAACGAATCAATTTAAAAGCAACTAAGTTGGATAGATTCTATGATCGACTTCGGGATGCTGACGTGGATCAAGCGGAGGTCACGAACCGTTCCACGTGGTACGGAATTTGATTAGCTGGAAGGAGATCAAAAGCCGGGCTCTTGATAGCTCTCGTCCGATCTTTCTTAGATTTTGCTCAGTCAGTGCTATGATGACGTGGCAGGAATATGGAACCCCACGTGAAGCCCACATGGACCGGCTACGTGTCCCGGAATCTCGCATGGCGCAATTGAGTGAACGTGGCGTGTTGTGGTACGAGCTAAAGATGCTCATGCTCTCCGCTTTAGGAGAATCGAAATGACGAAGTTAGCCTCAATAGGTGGGAATATTATCGGGGATGCCACTCAGAGAGTGCCATGTCAGCAACAAAATATCTTCACTGACGAATGAATAATGGGTCGAGAGCCCGGTCAAGGTCCGTACCCTATTTTTCTCTGTAGAGCCCTAGGAAAGTTAATTGGACACTGGACTGGACCTTAGTCTACTTGCAAAATAAAACGACAAATATTGAATTATTTTTAAGAGTCTTAATTACCCAAGCCCGACCCTATCCAAAAGGCTCAAATAGTTCGATTATATCGATGTTTTAAAAATTGGATTGAAAATTAAACCAATATTAGATTGTCATAAAATTATGAATGTCAATTTTAACTGTTAAACCCGTGGCTTGATGTTTTTTAAATTTTTTTAAGAAATAAAAAGTAGGCTAGATTGGCACGACAAGCCCGTAATCTAGTTATTCCATAAGCCGACTTATACTGACCCGACCTATTGACATTCTTACATAAAATCGATTAAAAAATGAATAAAATTAAATGAGTAAAAAATTTCTTATTTATCAAAATTTTAAATTTTAATTGAAAAATTATTAAATAAAAATTAATTGATTTATTTTATTTTATTTTACAAAAACTTATTAATTTACGATAACTGACTGATTAATTAATAAATTTATCAATATTTAACAATAAAAATTATTAAATTAAATTAAATCGAAATTTAAAAAATTTACTGTTGAATCAGTCTAATTTTTAAAGCATTAAATTATACGCTTAAAAGGAAGTCGTTTTACTTAAGCCGCACAATAGATTTTCTATTTCGATTATAGTGTTCTTATCATGTTTTATTAAATCTCATCCACATATTTACGTAAATTTCATATGAAAATATAGATGAGATTTTATAGATAGAATAATTGGAACGAGAATTTGATGTTAAGAAATACTCGAAAGAAATACTAAAAACATCCTACTGTATACTAATACTACCTTCTGTTTGCAGAGAACCTACAGAAAGTGGAAAGACATGCCTACTTCACTGCGTATGGTCAGCCCTACCTTCATCACAAGTCCGTCTCCAGAATGCCTGCAACCAAATCCTTGACACATCAGGATAATGCGTTGTACAAATATGGTTTATCATGCAAACTTTCGTTTTTCGGGTTAATGTAGAAAGACCAAAGATTAGCAAATGTGTTGCATATAGTAAATTTCCTAATACTTGATGATAATATGAAATCTATTTCTTTTTCTTTTCTTTTTAAATTACATAAGTTTGATGTAACAAGGACGGGCTACTAACCAGCAGGAATTGGTCATATTACTAGTTTTCCTATCCGGTTGAAGATTTTCAAGGGCGGTCGGGTGTAATCACATCCTCAGGAGTTCATCACTGTCATATCTTCAATTGTGATCATCTTTCCTGTAGCCAGACATGGAGGATCCTGCTCTCCTGTCTAGATAGTGATAGTGTCAGGAGATAAGCAAGTAGCAAGCGAGGAGAGAGTGAATAAGTAACAAATTGGATTATCACTTACCAGAAGACTGGGAAGAAGCAGGTCTAGATATCCATCCCCAGACACCAAAAACAAAACATGAATTGGAAGGGGAAGTGGAAAGAGTTTAGGAAAAGTTCAAAAGTATTAGCAGTGAAAGAGAGAACATCATATAGACCCGTCCAGCAACTTCCCAGGGGAGGTAAGCCTCCAGAAACCGATGATGAAGAGGGTCATCAAGTATTCCTAGGCCTCAGATTCGGTTTCTGATAACCTCCTGCCAATACCCATTCCTTGCAGGAGATTCTGTTTCTCAATGAACGTAGAAATTAGTCTAAGCAGGAACAGAGGGTTGACGAAAAGTACAACCAAGCAAACAAATTCAATCTTCTAACGCCAGCGTCTGAAGATTACTGGCTGATTATACGATACCACATTTCTATTTGACTAAGAAAACTGTGCGGAACATTTATACACAGAGAAGAATCTTGAGGACAGCCTCAAACTTCAAAAATCCTTCAAGAACATCCACAAGTAAAGGGCCAGTATCTCCATTTCCATACGACCATAGAAATGTGGAAGTTTGATGATTTAGAAATTCGAACATACCGTGAAAGATTACTGTGAGAACGAATTCATTTCAAGAAAGGAAAACGCGATAAGCTTTATTGCCTCAAACTTGTGAATAAACTCGAGGCCAATGTCAAATAAGTAACCTGAAGGAGATGCATGAAGCTGTCTCGCACGATTCATTGCAGCTACATAATAATGAGGGAGGCAAGCCTTCGTCTTTATCAATTACCCCATCCTCCTTTTCAATAGCCTCAAAGACACTTGCACGAAGTTCAGCCTAACAATACACCAAGAGAGTAGAAAAACAGAGTTACAAAAAGAATTACGTGAACACAGAGAATCTAATGGCAAATTACTCTCAAACAGATTCAAAAGTAGATGCCTTTTCAGGCAACTTCATACGGACAAAGAGTATTCATATATCATCTAATATTGCAAGAAAAAACCCATTAATTTGATAAAATATGAACTAATTTCCACAGTAACGAAAGACAATGAAGAAACTTTGAGCGCCAAATGGGCATTAGATTATAGACAAAGACTTTCTCAATGGAAAGAAACAAAACCCATATTTGAGATGGGTTAATTACAAAAAAAAAAAGAAGGCCTAAACTTTCTTTAATTTTTTAATTATAGTTCGAACTTAAAAAGTAATAATAAAATGTCCAAAATTTTAACTTTTTTTAAATTCTAGTCTTACGTTAGTCTTATTGTTATCTTTCTTGAAGTGACACTGTTATGTGTCTATGACCCTCACTAATCAAACACGTCGGTGTCACTAAGAGAAGTTTGTCTAATTAGTGAAACAACGTCATTTTTTAATGATAGTAAAATGACATCGTTTCAACTAAAACTCATATCTCTATCTTCTATATAGATCATTCCTAAAATTCCCAACAAAAATCCCTAATTTGTTAACTTAAAATCTCCCAATGTTCATAAGAGAGAGATTTTGTGTGTTGGTGCTTCTTCTATTGCAAAGTTAATTGCTTCATCAAACCAACAAATGTTTTTTGTGATTTTGTGCATAGGTGCTTCATAAGAGAGTGATTTCTACGGATGTAAGCATTCGGTTGCTCAATTTAGAGGAATCAAAGAGAACTACACTGGTATATCTCTTTCAGAGTTCTCTAAATGATTAATCAGTAGACTTTTTATGTTTTGTTTTGAAATTGATTCTACCGGTTCAATTGATAAGTTTGGATTTTTGGTGTTCCCTACAAGAATATGTTGATAGCTTCTTCAATTGTTAGGTCATTTGATTTTCTCAAAGTCTATATTAATCTCATATTATGAAGTTGCACAAAGAGTCATCAATCATATAGCACTCTGGTCTATAATTTGAAGAACATTGTAACAATGCAGGAATCGAAAATATCATGTTTTGATGAAGGAATCGGTGTTTGCGAACAACTCATGGGTATTCCGATACCTCTTTCATACACTCGCTTGACATCAAAATTTCTGGTTCTCTGGCATCTCACCCTTCCTATTATACCTCGGGAGGATTGTCACTGGATTATGGTCCCTGCTACTTTTATCAGTGCTGCTTCCTTGTTTTGCATTGAAGAAGTATGCATCTCTATGTGGCAAATTGCCTACTTCTGCAGTTCTATAAAACTAACCTTCTCCTTTCAATTCGACCAACTTAGCTTCATAGGCTATATCGAAAACTGAACTTTTATTAGTTTGATTTTCAGCAGAAGGATATACCATTGATCTTGCAATGGGTTCTTTTCCCCGTTTTTCGTTAATGCCACCATTAGACGTAATTAGCACTTATGAACTAACCTGGGATGAAGTAGGGGGGGGAGAAATTATGAGCTTTCATTATGATATTTAGCATTCTTTTCCCTGACAATTTCAATGGACATGTCTAATGCTTAGCCCTCTTCATTCCTGTAACATTTGGATGAAACAAGTAAAAGTTGATACTCATTTTGTCTCCATAGGTTGGTGTTCTTGTCGAAGAACCCTTCTCAATGTTAGCCCTTGACAAGTTTTTCAGTCTGGTTAAGAGCAACATCCAGGAAGCAGTTCAAAGTGAGAGCCATTCAAGAAGAGCTTATGATGAAAAGAAAGGATCATTCTTGTCACCATTCAAATGATTGGCCCAATTCCTAAGCAAACAAGAGCCTTGCTTTGAATTATCTTCAAAAACTTGAGTAATCAAAAAGTCAGCTCTCAAATTCCGCAGAGCTTCGAGTCCCCTTTACCTTGGGAAGACACCAAAAATCGTATAAATAGTACCAAATAGTATCCCATGGAAACACTAGTTTTATCTCCATCTCTACATTTCCAGCCAGAGCTTCAATAAGCTTCAGCAAGTAACATTACTGAAGATAACCCTCCAAAACAATGCTCTGACGAGAGGCCTTG
>JAOQMS010000003.1:32583556-32604996 GCA_027563885.1 Erythroxylum longipes | reverse complement strand
AATATTACAAATACACTTAAAATAAATATTGATACAATTATAAAATAATCAATAAATTATATATTTCCAATCATATTATACTGTAGGGGTATTTTCGTCATAGCCACTGTTTTTATGTTCTGTCCCATGCAACCAAACACATCTCTGTCCTCGAGACGGAGACAATTGTTTCTGTTCTATCCATCACAAACAAACAGCTCACTGTCTCCAAGTTCTGTTCTATTCCGTCTCCAAATTTCCGTCTCTGCATATTGGAAACAGTAATTAAACAGACTGTTACGGTATGAAAGGAATAACTCACCATCATTTTAAAATCCAATATATATATAAATAATATTGTTTATCCTCTTGTTACTAAGTGATGCGTACTATATGCCATGGTGCATTTAATAATCCGGGGTACTTAGTTGACTTAGCAATATAGAAAGTGAAGCTTTAAAAACATTAAAGCTGATGTTATAGTTAACTGTTTTTTTATATATATAATTCATGACTTTTACCTATTAAAGGAAAGTTGTGTGACGTGTTAGATGTTTAATGACACAAATTAAATATAAGGTGGATGATACATAATTAAACTAGGTACTAATTATTATTTTTTATTTTTTAATTAGTTAGAATATTTATTAATTTTTCTTATATCAGTATAATTTTTACTGAATTGTTGTTGTAAAATATATATTAACTTTATGAATTGTGTCGAGTAACTTATGGAAAAAAACTTAATAGCTTATTATTACTTATTATAAATTAATAATAAATTTATTTTAAATAATCGATTTAAAGTTTGAATCATAAAATTTTACACTTGAAATT
The DNA here is from genome assembly GCA_027563885.1 of Erythroxylum longipes. Lineage (NCBI taxonomy): Eukaryota > Viridiplantae > Streptophyta > Magnoliopsida > Malpighiales > Erythroxylaceae > Erythroxylum > Erythroxylum longipes. Next base: position 32,604,180 of record JAOQMS010000003.1, on the reverse strand, counting down.
CTTTAAATTTCATGCAATTCAAGAGACAAGTAATAATAAGTATTATTATTATTATTATTATTATTATTATTGTTAAAGAGAACATGTGATTATTTTTTATTAAATCATTATGTAATATTAGACATTTCACATTTATTGTATGTCAAACTAATAATTGGTCCCCTAGTGGGGACCAATTATTAGTTTGACATACAATAAATGTGTGTTAAGTAAATTAGACTTTAGTCCGAAAAAAAAAAAGAATTAATGAATCACCATAAAAGGAAAGTCTGTAATATAAGAAAAAAAACAGTTTAAATATGTGATTTGAATGTCAACATATCACAAAAGTATTAAAATAATATTCATAAAAAGTTAAGATAAAAAGTATTTTAAAAAACTATTTAAAGAAACCATTTTTAAATTAAAAGTTGTTAAAATTTTAATTTAATTAGAATCTAGGTATTATGTATTTTAGAACTACTGACAACAACAACAATAACAATAATACCTAATAAAAATTCCGTTGACATGTAAGATTTAGAGAAGTTCAATAATATACAGTCTTATTCTTAACTGACGATTTTTTTTTTATAAATGTATTTAATAATAAAATCTATTAAAATTTTAAAAAATATTAATAGTAATGAGTTTCTTTTCCCAAAGAAAAAGAATTATTTGTTTTCATATTGCTTGTCCTTTTCTGACCAATCACGGTCGTTGGTTCCAGATTATGTTTCTTTAGCCGTCCAGAATAGGAAAATTCGGCGGCCCAGATTTCGCAGTGGGGTGGTTTGACCTTTTTAGTTGATTATGATTGGTTGAGGTTGTGATGATAAGCTGGCATTGACAACTGACAAGACCACTCTGTCTCCATTAAGGTTTCTGTCTCTCTTCCTCTCTCTCTCCCTCTTTTATCTCTCCTCATCACTCTTATCGTTTCCTCTCCACAATTTAAGTATTGACTATAGATTGCCAAAATTAACTTTATATTATTATAGTATTTTATACCAAAAAAGGAGACAAAACTCGTTAATTATTTAATTAGTTCAAATTAATAAATTTTATATCGATAATATTAAATTAATTAACGTGTATTGTTCGTGTTATTTTATATTTTTAAATTGAATAATAATAAAAATATAAATAACACGAATATATTTAATAATTTGAAATTTTATTTTTAAAGATTTAGACTTCGTTTGGAGAAACGGCGTGGTTAATATCCTGTTAAAATTAACCTGCTGAAATGATAAGTACTTATGTGTTTGAAATTGTTGTTTGATAAATACTGAAACATGAAAATAAATGTTTGGTAAGTGCAGTTGTGGTTGCTGAAAAGAGATAAAATAACTAAAAGGTCCATTGATTTAATAAACTATTAATTATTGTATAAATAACACGGAAAGCCAAAAAGAACGAGAAAGACGATACGTTGGACTTATTTTCTATTAGTCGATGGTATAATGGAAAATAATAATTATAAGAAGGTTATTAATAGAAAGTAGAATTTATATCGCAGAAGCACTTTCCTAATGCTATCCTCTTTTTGCTTATCGATTTTTGTAGTGACATTGCACTTTCTTCCAATCTCTGGTTGTTCGCCTCCAGAACCAAATATGTGACTATGTTTGAAAACTTTGGTGGATAAGTACTTATCTCTACTACACTACAGATCCAAACGCAACTGTAGTTGTAAAAAAAATTTATGTATTTTTTTAACTTTATATCAATATAAGTATGTTCACAGACAGTCTCTTCATTAGTTAGGAATAAAGTTGCGTATTATTTGACCTTTTTAAATCCTATATTTCAAATAATTTTTTACCATTGTATTTTTATATAATCAATATAAGTATAAAACTTGGTTGATTTATACAGAGGAAGATCATCTAATGCAAAACAGGACCTAGAGTAGGTTTGGTTGGTCGAGCTGGTGTTGGTCGTGGTGAATTTTTAGCTCAATTTCTACACGTATAAGATAAATGCTATGAATATTGTGCCTTTTTTTTTCTACATCTTTATTTTTTAATTCTTTACACATTTTTGGAAATGAAATTTAAAATTTGAAATTATTGAGGTTTTTAAAATGTTACTATTTAATAAATAAAATATTGATTTAACAAACTTATTTAATATTATTTTAAAAAAATTTAGGAACGGAAGAACCTATAGTCATTATTTTTTATATGCGTATGGAGTAAATCTCTGATTTACGTGATAGTTTGCAAATCACTCTAATTAGGTACTCCGTACTAGGCAAATCTTATATGACAGGCTCGATCAAGAGAGTGTAGATAGAAAAATTTACATACATTTTACTCCACCAACTCGACCACTCTATTTATGGCTTATTTAAAACTATTTAAAATAATTTAATAATTAAGAATGTTTTATTGTTAAAAAGAAAATAACCTGACAAATGAATTTAGAAATTTTGATACATAAAATTTTTAAATTTTCAGAAAATATATATTTTTATATTAAATAAATAAATACTCTTTGCCTTTTGATTGCTGTTAAGTGTCGGTCCCCTCCCTTTTGGAGCGAGCCCATCCTCCAACCTTACGAGACACGTGATTCTATACCACTCACACACTAACAAAATCGCTGCTTCCAGCACCCACCGTACGATACAAAATGACGTGTGAACGATCAGGACATTGTTAAGGATCGACGGTGGTGAAAGGATGACGTGTTTGTCGGCAACTGTGGAATATGGGGGTGATTTTGCCTAGAAAAGGAAAGATTTGATTGGGCCCCAGTCCTAGTCTTAGACCTAAAATACACAGCAGACACATAAGTGGCTCTAGTTGGTTCCACGAAGCAACAAACGACACGTCGTTGGTCATTAATTTTAAGGAAAGGACCAGCATCATTAAACCTGTCAGCCTTTCGCTGTCGGTTTCTTCATTTTTTTTCTTTTTTCTTTTTAATTTCTTGTTCTCGTACTCCTCAAAAAGAGCAAGGACTAGGTTTTGTTACCAGTTACTACGCCTAGGTTTTATATTCTTGTCTGGAACCCGGTTCAACTAACTTAATTTAATTTGATTGAATTTTAAATTAAGATTAAATTAAAATTTTTGATTTAAAGTTGAAAAGACGTTTTTTAATTTTTAAATAAAATTATTTTATTTTAGTAAAAAATTAAAATATGTCAATGTTTTTTTCGATTATACAAATAAGATTCAGTCACACAACTCGAATTTAACTAAGATTTTAGTTAAATTTGGATCATTTTATTTAATAATTAATAATTTTATATTTTAAAATTTTTATTAAATTGATATGCATGTTTTTTTGTTATTAATTTTTTTCTTAATTAACTCGTGATACGAAATCAAATAAAAAAAGTATACGTCTTCGTCCTCAATATTTAAATTAAACTTACATTATGATGTCATATTATTATTGAATGTTTATTTTTTATATATGAGTGACTTAAACTTTACATGGGTTTTTATAATTTGCCGAAAAATAAAATTTAATATGATCTATTGCATTGAAAATATGTTAAATAATTAATTTATTGGCACAAGACTTGTTTTGGAATAAGACATGTCCTTGTAGAGATTAGATCATCTATTATAGTTAATCAGCTCTTACCATATTTTATTAAATTTTGTCCACACATTTATGTAAGATTTACACAAATATATAAACATGATTAAGTGACAAGGTTGAAACATTCTAACAAAAACAAGATGCTCTAAGGCATCATTGTGAACAATGGACTAGAAAGGATTGAAGAGTCTTCCAAGAAAGTAAGAGTTTGATAATATACTTTTTATAATGATTTTCCCCTTTATTAAAGCTAAGAATTTCACATTAAATTTAGATAATTCAGATCATAGTAAGGAGTGACACGTATAAGTATATACCTATATTTATTTGTCTTTCATATGGTGCATACGAATGTAAAGAGGCTGTTTTCATACAACTTTATTCCTATGTAATAAAGAGGTTATTTTCGATAGACCAATACGCCTATATATATATTTATTATAAAAATAATAAACTTGTTTATATATATATATAGTAAGAAGTACAATAAATAAATATATTCTTTTATATTTTCGTTTTAAAATATTAATTTGTCAATTGAAATTTTTTCGTAAAGAAATCCTTATAGTTCTTATAGGTTTTTAACCTTTTTTTTCTTGTAATTAGCCTAAACTTGTAAATATGTTGGACTTATCTCTTAAGTATTTAGCCTAACTTTTTTTTTTTTTACCTACCTAGCTACGAATGTTAATGAGCCAGATTGGGCTGAGTCAATAGCAGTCTGGGCGGGACTAAGCCGAGTGTTGGCCAGCCTGTGGCCTGAAAAACTCAGGCCAAAATTGAGGCATTGGACTAACCAGGCCAAAATTAACATTCTTATACCTAGCTTTATTATGTAGTACTTTTTTATTATTACTATTATTATTTATTATTTGTTTTTATTATTTATTATTTATTTTATACTTTTCTCTTTATATAAGTCATTTAAAAATAGTCTCTCAACTAATTAAGAGTAAAGTTACATATTACTAAACTTCTCCACATTCTGCTAATCAGCTGAATTTTTACCGAGTGTTGATATTATTTTTGTTGTTGTTTTGAGATTTTATCATAAATTTAAAATTAAATTAGATATAATTATACATTTTATAACTCATTTCACTCTTTTTAATACAAAGTTAAATGGATAATATACAAAAAATATATATAGCAAAATGCTTAAACTTTTTAAATTCAAAAAGAGTGTGAAATTAAATCTCGTTAAAATGAATTTTAATAGTAAAATATTCAACTTATTACATGAAAAATATATTATTAATCAAAATATGAGAAACAATGCAAAATTTTCACTTTACAACTTGTTTTTTATTAATTTTCATCAGCACATAAAATTAGAAAACTTTTAAAAAAATCAAATAAGAACTTAATTCAACTTTTATAAAAATGATCAAAAAGAAGCATATTAAGTACAAGATATCAAGTTTACCTGAGTTGGAGCACATGTTCCGGTTAGAACGTTCCAATAATATACTATTTAATCTAGTTCGCTTACTTATTTATGTGAACTATATATAAATATATAAATGAGATTTAATTATCTAAACATAAGATCATGTCCCAACTTCTAACAAAAGGTGATGAAATCAATAATAGAATAGTACAAAAAAGAAAGGAATGTTATAGGAATCTCGAATAAACGTAATAAGTTAAAAAGAATAAATTCAAAACAAAAATTATTAATAATTAATGGGATCATAATATAATAATAATAAATGGAAGCATAATATAATAATAATAGCCGTCCGAAAATATTGTGAAAACGATGGTTTTGTTTTATAAAGAATTTAAATGAGCTTTAAGGTATATTTTGATTTGTATCAATATTTAAAATTGATCTAAATATATCACAATATTTAAAGTTATAAAAATTATACAATCCTTTTAATATGTGAGAATTATTAAATATTAGTATGATAATTAAATTATCGATTAAATATTAATTTTGAGATTAAATATTAAATTTTTGATATATTTTACTTATAAATTAATTATTAAATGTAAATGTTAATATTAATGAATTAACGATAATAACTTATTTATATTACATAAAAAATTAGAAAATAAATTTATTAGATTTCATTATATTAAATAATTATTTATTTAAGAATTAATCTACTACATTCAAAATAGTTATTAAAAGAAATAGAGCTTTCATGAATTTAAGAAAATTAAGGTTACGTTTATTTGGATATAAAGTTTTTAATATAATATAATGGAATATAATATAATGGAATGATTTATAATGGAACGGAGTGTAAATGAATGTAATATTATAAAATTATTGTTTCAAAGGGATGAAAGGTTTATAATATAATACAATGAAATGTTGCGTGGAAGAGGGATTTATAATGTAATATAGTAAAAAGTTATTTATTATTTAACATTTCATCTTAAACTTCTCAAACTAGAGGTCTCTTATTTTTACTATTTAGGATTGAATGAAATATAGTATGAAACTCTCAACTTCCATCTCATTTCATTATAAACTCTCATCTCAAACGATGAAATAATATTATATTCAATTTCATTCCACTAATAAACCCCCAATCAAACACAGTCTAAAAAAAATCTTTTAATTTTTAGAATTTTCAAAAAGATTTATATAGTTTATCTTCTTATTCTTTGATTAAAAATAATGACGCGATAACTCAAGTTGGCTCTTAAACCTGACCATAAATAATAAAATATTAATTTAAATTAATAATTTAAAATAATCATAATAAAATATTAATTTGAGCCGAACTTTAAGAAATTTTTTTGAAAATTTTAAAAGCTATAATAAACTTTTTAAAAAAATTTTAAAAACAATTTTTTAATTTCTTAAATTAAAAATTATATATCTTCTACCCAAATTTTTATAAAAACCTTACAGTAAATACATATATTTTGCATTTTTTAATCTATCCATTAAAAAATCACATTACATGTAGTCTATAATTATCTCATCTTCAAACTCAAGCCTACGTCTGTCTCTCTCTATAGTCATTAGTTGCAGGCCTTTTCTCTCTCTAGCTCTCGTACTTCTTGTCCGTATAAATTTGTCAAAGGACGGCCGTTTCTAGCACCAACTTGAGATACCCTTTTCTTCAAATGTTCTTTCTCCGAGGTTTCATGTTTACATCTTTCTTTCTTGTTTGTTGATCCCATCCGTTACACACAAGAAACTTTCGTTCTTGTCAGAGGAAAAAAAATTCGTTTTTTTCATATTTTGTTCATTTTCGAGTGCCTTTTGATCGGTTTTCCGGGAAGAACGCTTGATTTTGTAAATGGGATTTGCATGTTTCATCTTGCTTTAAAGATCGAAACTTTTTAGCTGATTCTAAAACGTTTGCAGTAGAAGCCAAAAGAGTTCATCATGTTGGATCTCAACCTTGATGTCTTCTCCAGTGACTCTTCTTGTGATGAAAACACCAACTTGATCAATATCAACGAGAGTGGAATAGGAATAGAGGTTGAGAATTTGAGCAAGGAAGCTTCAGCAACTCAAATGGAGAGTTCTGCTACTTCAAATTCCTCCATTATCAACACAGATGAACCTTTGTCCCTCAAAGGAGATGAGAACTCCTCAAACAACAACTCTGCTTTCATTTTTGATATCTTGAAGACAAATTATAACCATCATAGTAATTGCCATACCTCAGTCACGAACCCCTTCAAAGGGCGGAACACAGTCCAGAATTTAACTACTCAGATACCGTTTCCTGAAAGAAGCGCACTCGGACTGAATTTGCAGTCAGGATTTTCGATGACATCAACGATAAGAGCTCAATCGTTGAAGTTATCACAGGTGGAGTACAGTGGGAACGCAGAGCTCAAACTTATGCCCATAAAACAGCAGCAGATGAAGAAGAGTCGTCGAGGTCCCAGGTCTAAAAGCTCAGAGTACAGAGGAGTTACGTTTTATAGAAGAACTGGGCGATGGGAGTCTCATATATGGTGAGGTTCTTCTTCAGGGTCCAGTGATTTCAACAGGAGTGTCTGTAGATTCTGGGTTTTGAAGATGTTTCTTGTTCCGGATTATGATTCAGTTTTTCCAACTTTTTTTGCAGGGACTGTGGGAAACAAGTATATCTAGGTGAGCAGATGGATGGTGTATTTTAATAGCTGAAATGCGAACTTGAAGATTTTCTAATTTCATTCTCTTTTATCCTCATTTTCAGGAGGATTTGACACTGCAGATGCTGCTGCAAGGTGAGAACTCTTTGTTCTCTGTGTTCAAATTGGAATTACTTTCTTATGATATTCATTATATAAACAGTATTCAAATGCTTAAATTTTCTAAAATTTGGATCTTTTGGTTTCAGAGCATATGATAGAGCTGCAATTAAGTTCAGAGGAGCCGATGCAGATATCAACTTTTGTTTAAGTGATTACGAGGAAGAGATGAAACAGGTGAACAATCTGTTTAATGACAAGTTTTGGTATGTCTTTCTGAAATTTCATGCTTGTTTTGGATGTAATCCTTTTGTCTGATTGATTTGCAGATGAGAAGCCTGAGCAAAGAAGAGTTTGTTCACATTCTTCGACGCCAAAGCACGGGATTTGCACGCGGTAGCTCGAGATACAGAGGCGTGACTCTCCACAAATCTGGCAGATGGGAAGCTAGAATGGGACAATTCCACGGAAATAAGTCAGTATTCCTTTAAATTGAAGCTTAGTTTGATACTTTCTGCAGATGGTGAGAGTCAGATTTGATTGTCAAAGCTAGAATTCTTAACTGAAATCAACTGAAATGACTAATTCAAAACAAAAAACATAAGCTCAGCCAACCCTTTCTCTGGCTATCAGGGCTATTTACCTTGGATTATTCGACACCGAAGCCGAAGCTGCAAGGTCCTTATGATCGGCGATTATTATCCTTCACTTAAATGTGCAAACATTGATAAGATTTTCCAGGTTTTTCTTGTAACTATGAATTCTATGTTTTGTCTTTATTTTCAGAGCCTATGATAAGGCAGCCATTGGACGTAATGGAAAGGAGGCAGTAACCAATTTTGAGCCAAGAGTTCCTGATAGAACAAAAGTTTTGAATACAAATCCTAATGGTACTGATGAAACTTGATGTTTTAGCTCAATATCGTCCCTCCAAAATCGAATTTTCGGTATTGATTTACACACTCACAATTACTTTCCTGATGACAGAAGGGAAAGGCCACAATCTTGACTTGAGCTTGGGAATTTCTTTGACATCAAACCAGTCTCAGGGAAATGAACAAGAGATACAATGCCATAATATGAGTTCTGAGATTCACAACAAAGATAGACAACCGGTATAATTCTCTATCAGATTGCAGAGATTCGGTCTTGTACGTACCATTCCTTTTCTCTTCTTCTGATGTATCTGTTTGCTTATTCAGAGAGTTGCTTCTACACCAATGCTTATTCAAGCACTTCGCAACTTACCTATGGATTCCAAAGACTCTGCAACTTGGTCAAGCTTATATTCTAATGTATTACCAAGCTATGAGGTACCTTCTTGTTCAGACACCTTTTGAACTTAGAAATAATTGAGAAAAGCTTGTCTACAACTACAAAACTAGTGATGATTTGATTCTTCTTACACTTTCCAGGAAAGGGTTGGGAAAACTGGTTCTTCACCAAGATTCATAAGCCAACCATGGAACATAAATTCTAATGTCAATGCAATGTTGTCACACTTTTCGGTTGCAGCATCATCAGGATTCGGTTCATCCAAGATCAGTAACTCTTCTGCTACAATTCCCATCAGCTCACGTAATCGTTCAGTCAACGCACCCGAAACTGTCGCTACCACCTCCTCCACTGTCTCCGGCAACCCTTTTTACTAATCCGACTGGCCTGATTTGTTTTTGAACATTTTTCATTTGCATTTATGATGTTATGCTGCTTGGAAACTTAGGTTAGCAGCAGAGACCATACCAACGAGTCTTCAGAAACATTTTTTGCAATCAAACATTGCTTCGGAATGTAAAAGAACAGATCTTTGACTGTCTTTAATAACTAGTTGTTGATGACCCTTTTGCTCAGAAGTATTGAACTAACTTCACCTTAATAAATAGGTGAAGAACAATGTAATTTATCATAAGAGTAACAGCTTTATTATCCTCTAATCCAAAGAAAATTAGGGATGATAATAAGTCGGACAAGCTCTAAACCCGCACCTAAGCAGGACTTCAGCTGAGTAAGATTTTACTTGACCTTTTCTAACATAAGTCTAACATATTTAACAAAGTTTATAATGTACCATCAAATTAAGTTGAGAGAAATATCAATTATATTCGAAAATTTTTAAATAAATTGAATAAAAAATCAACTTCTGAGGTTTTCTGGGTCTTATACTGGTTTCCGTTTTTATTTTGTGACTTTGGTAAGTCAGTCCAAGCTAAAGCTGCAACCTTTATCCAACCAGTTCCGGGAACAACCTTAAAACTAATCTTTCTATGACAAACTATGATTATTGATATTCCTCTTAATCGGCAATCGGCAGTATAAATTATGCTTATACCTGTCCAAAATTGGATTTGGCTTCAAAATGTTTACTAAATCTTATGGAGTTTGTTTTTATTAACGTTAAATTTATAAACTAACTTAACTTAGAACTAATTAAATTCGATTTAAATTAATAATTTAAGATAATTATAATAGATTATTAATACGAGTCGAATTTAATTATTTCAGTTCAAAATTAAGAATGAGAGTTGAATTGTCATATAACAACAACAATAATACTTAATGTTTGTTTGGTTGAATGTTAATTAATTGAATGAAATAGAATAGAATAGAACGAAACAGAACGGTTTATAATGAAATGAAATATAATATAGTGAAAAGTTGTTTGGGAATGATGGAAGGATTCATAATGTAATGTAGTGAAATGTTGTTTGAAAGATGGATGGAATGAAATATAATTTATAATAAATAACTATTATGCCCTTGATATGAAAATGGTTGTTACAAGAGGTTTAACGCTAATGATTTTAAAACAGAAATCATTTCCAATTAAAAAGTCACAACCGTGACAAATAATTTTTTATTTTTTATTTTAAAATAATAAAAATTTTAATAAACAATTCGAGAAGAAAAAGAAGTGGTAGAACATGGAGAATAGAAAGAGAATTCTAGAAATGATAAGCTTGTGGACCGTAATAGAAATCTATGTGTGTGATAAGCTTGTGAACTGTAATAAATGAGTCTAGAAAAAAAGGAGTTAGGATTAGAAGAAATAATTGGTATTAAGAAAAATTATTAAGTGTATATTAGGTAGTATGTATTTATTAGTTTACGTTCCATCCTAAACTCCCGAATCAGAGATTTCTTATTTTCACTGTTTATGATGGAATGGAACGTAACATGAAACCGTTCACTTCCATCTTATTCTGTTCTATTTCATTATGAAACCCTCAACCAAATGATATAAGTGTGTTATGCTCCATTCCGTTCTATCACCAACCTCTCAACTAAACAAGGCCTTAGTATAAGTGTGATATTCATGTTTGTGTATATTTCATTACTCTAAAAGTCATATATTCTAATTAAATTAAAAATTGATGAAAGAGACCCGCGAGCCCATCAAACTTGGACCTTATCTTTTGTTATAGCGACAGGCTTAAGAAGACAGAACCCAAGCAACTGAGGCCTGTGTGTTGTGTTCTTGGTCTCTCCAAGTCCCAGTCCCTTCAGGATTTGGAAAAACGAACTTTCATGGAGGTTGGAACACCGTAAAGCACTCTAAACCCACTTTAAACCCCAATCCCACAACGTTAAACTCGATACTGTCGTGTCCTCTCAGACAACAAAAGATGTGGCGGACCATTGACGCCCACTTGAAAATACGATTGCCGATCCGTACAATCCTCTTCTCGCAGCAGTCAAACCCTCCTGTGCTAAAACCGCTCTCACGTTTACTGTCTTCAAAAACCCTGAGTTTCTCTTCGTTCTCTCCGGCCCTCTGTTCTGGTGGCCGTCAAAAGTTGGGTGCTTGTCGGAGCAGTTCTGTGGTTGTGAGGTGTATTTCTTCGCTCTCATCGGCGACACCTCAGCAACAACCGCAGCAGCACACGGCGGTGGAGTGGAATGGATCGGTGTCATGCTTGGAGGTTGGCGAAGTTGGTGATGGGACTGGGATCACCGTTGATAAGGATGCAAAGTTTTCAATCCCTGTTCGAGCTTATTTGTTCTCCACTAGGTTTGGCTTTTGTTTTGACCTTTTTAAATAACGATTCTTTGTTAATCTTAGATTACTAAAATTTAGGTTTTGAAGAACCAATGTCATTGTTGAAATTACAAATTAGAAGAAGTAGAATTCTAATATGTGTGTATCTAAGCGAAATGGTTAATGTCTAATTGTAGTGTGGATTTGAAGAGCCTCGTGGAACAGAACAAACCCAATTTTATTCCACCAACTTCACGTATGACAAATTATGTTGTTCTCAAGTTTGGTAATCTTTCTGAGCCCAGTGTAAGTTCCTTTTTCATCTTGAAAAAAAGAAGAAGATAATGTTGAACTTCTCTACAATTCGTATGTTGTAATTCCTATAAATAAATGTTGTTGCATAATGGGATTGATATTTAGGCACCAGATTATCAACAAATATTGGCACTGTTCTTGATTTTATGAGAGATGGCATGGATAAGTTTAGTGAACGAAGGTTCAGTTCTTTACATTCATTTTCTCGATCCGAGAAGTGCATTGTTGGAATTGGATTGGAAAGCCAAGCGGCCATAGCTTGGGGGTGTGGAAAAATAATTTATACCGATATTGATAAGATCATTTTATCAGGAAATGGGGATACTTTAAGCTTTCCATTAGTTATGTATATTCTAATTCAGCATAGTATAAGAGGTAAGGACATCTTAGACGGCTGAATGTTCTGTGCTTAATTGCTCAAAATTTTGAGGTAGCTGGAATTCAATACCAAATATCTTGTGATAATACGATATCATTGAGGATTGTTGCTCTTTCAAATGTTTGTCTTGGTGACTATGCAAGAGTTATCTGCATTCTTGTCAGTTATACATTAAGGTCAATAATCTTGTTTTCCAGGGTTCAGGTAGTTGTATCCATGGAAGTCAATGCTGTTACATGGTAGTGTTTCAGTACGGCTCTATCGTTTTGTTTAATGTGCGTGAACATGAGGTTGATGATTATCTCAAAATTGTTAGGAATCACGCATCGGGATTGCTTCCTGAAATGAGAAAGGATGGTAACCACTCAGTTTTTTGCTCTCTCATTCTTATTTTTTCTTCTTTATTTTCTTGATGATTATGCTTGCTGCATCCCTCATAGAGTATACATTTTCTGTGGGGCTTCTCAGAAGGCTAGTTTATTGATCTTGAATTTGTGCTGTGCAAGAATATGAGGTGAGGGAGAAGTCCACTTTAGGCACATGGATGCTAGGTGGACTGGACTACATAATGTTGCAATACTTGAACATTGATGGGATACGTACAATTGGTAGTGTTCTTGGTCAAAGTATTGCTCTTGACTACTACGGGCGGCAGGTACATGTCATTGTGATTGCTACATTATAACTATTACAATAAATTTTTTGATTGACTGCTTTTGTCTTCTATATCGTCTTATTGTTTTTTTTTTCCTATTCTTTACCACAATATTGATCTTCTCATAGGTTGATGGAATGGTTGCTGAATTTACTGACATAAATCGTGGTATGGAAAAGACCGGAACATTTTCCATGGACAGCAAAAAGCTTTTTCAGTTAGTTGGGAAAGCAAATTCTAATCTTGCTGATGTGATTCTCAAGCTTGGACTGTTTGAGAGGTACGGTTAGAACCCATAATGTTGAAACTGGCTTTATGTGTCGATGTAAATGTCGGTTGTTATGCCTATACTTTTAACAGAAGCGAGTTATGCAGGCTGAATAGAAATATAATTGTCAGTCTCACTAGTTGCTTGGGTCCAGAACTTCCCAATGTTTTCCTTTGCATTGTGCACCTAGAAAAATTATATTTGATTCTCAACAGATCGGACATTGCCTGGAAGGATGCTAAATATGCTCAGATATGGGAATATCTGAGGGATGAATTTGAGTTGTCGCAGAGATTTGCAAGTCTCGATTTTAAGTTAAAGTTTGTAGAGGTATTATTTTTGTCATATATCTCTGAATTGCTTTTGATTTTACTCTTTCTTTCTTCAAGTTCGAGAAATGGATTTGTCTCCAAGATAGTGACATTGTGCCTTTCCTCTGCAGCATAATATTCGTTTTCTCCAGGAAATTCTGCAGAACAGAAAATCAGACTTCCTGGAATGGCTCATCATTGTTTTAATTAGTGTCGAAATCATTATATCAATCTTTGACTTGGTCACCAGGTCCGGACTAAAGATCGTATAAAATACTCGAACCATTGAGCTCCCATTAAACCTCAGTTGTTACTGATTCTCAGTGGTATCTACCTCATTAATAGTTTCCATTTTGTTTCCTGTAGATATAAGCTCTCACATTGTACAAAATCTTTCCAGATTCATAGTGACAAGTGAATTATGGCCTCTGCAGCTCCAACTTTGTTTTGGATGCCTTTGTCTTTGCTTGTATAACCTTTTTTTTGGGGGGGTTTTAAGTATATGATTATTAACAATGTCTCTTTATTTTTACTATAATTTGTGATTTAGATGTTGAGATTAGGATCGATCACGGGCTAGAATTTTACGCTCGAACCGGTCAAAATATAGTTTGATTCATTGATTTTGACCTGATCTGATCCAATTTTTTATTATCGATTAAGCATAAGAGAAATTATCAAGTCTCAATCTGGGTTTAGATCGGTTTACGTTAAATTTTTGTCTTTATTTGAATTCATAGTTCATTTAAAAAAATTATTTTTTAAGTATAATCTAAAATTAGTATAAACAAAAGAGGGGATAAACATATTTTTAGGATTTTAATTTAATATTTTTATTCTAATTATTTAAATTCTGCTAATATTAAAATTTGTATTAACTTGGTATATTTTTAATTATATATATGTCTAAAATTTATTAATATCTAATAATTTTTTGTTCATGAATTTTTTAATATAAAGAAATTAAATAATAAATTGAAAAGTGTCTACTGTTAAATTTTTTTAATTTAATAATATCAAAAATTTTAACGTTTGTAATTTAATTAATAATTTTTTAAAATTTATCCTAGTTAAATTAAAATTTTGTTTTTACTTGTATGATTAATATATGGATATTTATATAACACTTATTGGATATATAGTATTAGAAAATAAAATCCTAATATAATTTTTATATATTTAAAATTTTATTTACTAAATTAAGTTTTTAAAATTTTAATATTAAATTAAAAAATTCTAAAAATATGAAATAAGGAATTAAGATTAAAAATATATTTAAAAATGTGAGGAGTGGGGTTGGGACTGACAAGGAAAGAAGTACAAGGATTTTGTTCCCATGAACCAAACAACAACCAACGGTGATGATAAGCACAAGTCCAAAAGATCGAAACTTTCAGATTTAGGAAAATCAAACCCCACACAAATCATGCTCGAATCACGATCTCCTATCTCCTCCTTCTTCTCCATCGTCTGATCTCTCAATAAAGACAACTCTCCCACCAATCCTCGCTCTCTGACTTAACTCGCGCCAAATACAAAATCTCTTTGTTTTTTTTTTTGTTTATTCTTCTTTTACAGGTATTTGCTTCTGTCTCTGTTTGTGTGTGTCTCTATCTAAATCCACACTCCAATGGAGGAACAGGTCTTTGTGAATTCGTGTTCAGTTGGATGTTTGTTGTAGACTTTGTTTTGATGAATATGAGAATGTACGCTTTAGGGGTTTTCAGACTGATCCGAGTTGACTGCAAGGTTGCTTCTTTTCTATTTTTGGCAAATGATTATAGTTTTTCAATGTCTATCCCTTTCTGGGATGTAATTGGAATATGCAGATGTACATGTATTTCCATGTTTTGAATTGCTGTATCATGACTGTCTAGTTGATCTAGGATTTTGGTGAAATCTAATGTCTTTGATTTTGAGAACGAGAGAAGTGTTTGTTTATGTAAGTTCCATTCTTGCAATTTTCCAAACAAAAAAATCCATTTCTTGCAGTTTCAAATCGGTAGGCAAGGAGGTAGGTGTACCTTCTCATCCTCCAGGGTTGAAACCTTGGTGTGTGCATGGGATAGAGTATTATATTTGACATAAAGATAGTTCCTTTATGTAACTCCAAAAAGAAAGTACTATGGTGTATGTGTGTGTGTAAATTTGCATATGTACTTAGTGCCTGACTCTAGTGTCTGTGGCAGTATGGCTGATAACCCAACAAGTCCGGCTGGAGGGAGCCACGAGAGTGGTGGTGAGCAGAGCCCATACTCGGGTATGAGGGAGCAAGACAGGTACCTCCCCATTGCTAACATAAGTAGGATCATGAAGAAGGGA
Organism: Erythroxylum longipes; assembly: GCA_027563885.1. Classification (NCBI taxonomy): domain Eukaryota; kingdom Viridiplantae; phylum Streptophyta; class Magnoliopsida; order Malpighiales; family Erythroxylaceae; genus Erythroxylum; species Erythroxylum longipes. The sequence goes on along the minus strand of JAOQMS010000003.1, from coordinate 32,588,256 downwards.
TTGCCAGCTAATGGAAAGATTGCTAAGGATGCTAAAGATACTGTCCAGGAATGTGTCTCTGAATTTATCAGCTTTATCACCAGCGAGTAAGGCATTGAATCTCATGTCTTTGTGTTTTTGATTTTTGAAAATTGAGAAATTTATTTGGTAATTGATACTCTGATCATTGAGTTTTATCCAAAATCTAGTATTAAGTGTTTAGCTTGCGTTCATGACTTGTGATTGTACTTTTTGGAAAAACTACGATTTTGTCTCTTAGACCTTTGGCTTTTCTGGGATGAGTTTGTTTATCTTGTTGGATTGGTGTTCTCTTCTTGCAGTGAGCTCTTCTTTTTTACGTCTTATCAGTTTTTATAGGTTTGGCCTTTTTTGTTTTTTTTTTTCAGAATGCACTAATAATTTTGAAATCCATACTATCTTTTGAGTAATGAAAATTTTGAAAAGTAACGTTTAAGCATGAAACTAGAGGGTTAGGGTGATGTTGGAAATTCAGTGCTTTGGGATTTAGGCTCTGAACCTGTGATATGTATTTGAGAATTCTTTTCTCTTTTCTTTCTAAGGGCAAGTGATAAGTGTCAAAAGGAGAAGAGGAAGACAATCAATGGGGATGATCTTTTGTGGGCAATGGCTACGTTAGGTTTTGAAGACTACATTGAGCCACTTAAGGTGTACCTAGCTAGGTACAGGGAGGTAATTCACTAGGCACTGATGGAACTTCTATTTGTTCTTTCTTTTTTATCTGCTTCTTATTTATTGTTAATTATTTTGCTTTAGTTTGTAGTTTAATTTTATATCTAAACGCTATCTCACTCTCTCGCTCTCTCTTTATTTCATTTTTTACCCTCTTTTGCTGATGTTGCTGCCTGATTTCTTACACTGGATGATTACAATGTTGCAGTTGGAGGTCAGCAATTCTCTGACTTTTGACTAAATTGTAACTTTCTTTGTTGTAGCAGTTAGTGGCACATGTTAAGTCATAGGTTAAATGATAAACAATCTTTCGCAGGGAGATACCAAGGGATCTGCTAAAAGAGATCCAAATGGAGGTTTGCCTGTTCAAAACCCACAGGCAAGTTTGTAGAGTACTTGATTCTGAAACTTTTTTGGAAGTAAATACCTTGTGATGCTGGTGATATGATTTACTTAAATACCATATCAGGCATTCCTTAATATATCTTTCCTTGTTGCAATCGTTTTTGGATGAATATGACAGTTTGCTCTTCAGGGATCGTTGAACTACATAAGTCCACAGGTAAGCGGCCTTTTCTCTCTTGACATTTTTGTTACAAAACAAAATAAGTGGAATTAACAATTGTCAAAATGGAAATCAGAATTTAGCCGTAGGTCTGACAAATTAGCTTGTATTTCTGTATGTTGCATTCCCTGGGTGAGGTGTTGATGGTTCATCTGTCAGGCACCACATTCCAGGACTTAACTTTTTGGGATTACTTATTTAACTCTCTTATTCAACCTCCATAAATGCTCGTTAGTCTTTAATGAGAGAAAACTGAAGATGCTTAGTTTGTTTAGCCTCATTAGAAGTCTAGCAATAAATCATGTATGCTTATAGAGGGCAACATTATTTAAAGTTTAAATATTGTGGATCTCTAGGCACATTGCTTCACTGATTTCTTTGATACTTCTTATCATTATTTTCTACACAATTTCTGATAAAATTTTGGTCCAACAGTTTTTCTCAACTTTGTACTGAGTTGCGATGTTGGTATGCTAACACATAAGAAATGAGAGAATATGCAAGGATTGGTGGCGAGCACAGATGCAATACTAGTTACACACACGCACACACTCGTACACACACACATATATACATATTGATACTTTTATGTACTTATCCTTGTATCTTTGTATATCTTTCTAATGGTCTATTTGATTTGCTTGCTGTTTCATACGTATTCTTAATGATTTTCCAATTCCCTCCCATCCTTATCCCTATCAATGTGTTCAAACACCTTCAGAGAAGACTTGATATAAATTGTCTGTTATGCTTTGAGGCACTTTATGGTTTCTTATGTTGGATCCTCCTTGGCACCATTTTCTCTTCCACACAAGGCAAGATTATTACTTTGCGGTTATAGGACTTACTTGATGTGTGACAAATTGAATATTCAAGAACTTGACAATATCTGCCATGTCATGGTGTATGAACCAACATGCAGATGAATTGACTTGTAATAGTGGAGTGTTTTATTTGACCTTTCTTTTGTAACATGAAAATGTACAAATTCTAGAAACAGTTTTGTTGTTTTGTATGGTTGAACTCGGGATCACGAAGGTTTAATGAGGGAATAAGCTATTATGTACTAGCCCTGATAATGGAATTCAATTCTTGGTGTTCTCCATAGTCAAAGGATCAGTCTCAATTACTTGATTTAGCATTCTTGGTGAGGTCTTAACCTTGTTTGTGGGTTATCTAAAGTTTATTCTTAACATCGATAAGGTTAAGAACTTGGCAAACTATAACTTTTAGCTTGTTACTTGGATGCTTGGCTTGATTGTGAGCTTACTCTTCTTCCAACATAATGTAGTAAGTTTTAGGATGCTGCTGAAAAAACAGTTGTCAAATTTAGTGTTGCATTATGAGATGATCGATCTGAATGTACTTCAATATTTTACCAAGACGAAGGCAAAAATGAAGTTTTGATCATGAATTTGCACATTATCAGAATTAATTTGAAGATATGCTTGCATTTATCAAACTTTGTGGTTGTGATACTTACGAGTTTCCTGTTGTTTTATAGCAGCAAGGGCAGCATATGATAATTCCTTCCATGCAAGGGAACAAGTAGGGGAGTTAACAGCTACTGCCTTGTGATACTGATTTAGGGGATTATGGAGGTGATAAATCATTTAGTTTCAACATCATAGCATCTTTTTGCATTGTTTTGACTGATTGAAACCAAAGTGTTATATATTTTTGAGGCTTTGGTTTGTTGTTCACTCCTCAACGGAACTGATTCAATACTGAAACTAAAGTGCTGTAAATTTAGATTCCTTATTTAGTACTTAGTTCCCAGACTATGTAAAGGAAGAATGTCTTAGTTCTGTAAATTTGGATTCCTAATTCTGTCTTGCATGTTCATATTCAAGCTAGATTCCTGATTCTATGATCAACAGTGATGATCCGAGAAGATTGATTCTTCTAAGAATCAGGAGTTGCCTGAGACTTTGATCATTGTTCGTGGAACTACTTCCAAAGCATCAAAAGGTTAATTGTGTGCTTGTAGCTCTGTGTCTGTTCATCAATGGAGGTTCATGGTATCTTATTTAGATGCAATACCCTTTTGTTACATATGCTTAAGGGTTTGCTTTTCGTGTACTTTTCCCCGTCTTTTGCTCTCTTGTAGAGCATTGCATGGTCAAAGACAGTAGTTGATTAGCTAACTAGCAGTCCTATTTAAGGATGGTTGGCTCGGCGCTCATCTTGGGCCTCATTTTTTTAAAAAATTGGGACTCATGCTTGGGCTGCCTAGGCCCATTTTGACCCAAGGCCCAACAGCTATAAGGAAATTGATGTTTTCCATTTTTAATATAATTTTTTTTAGAATCAAGTTGGGCCGGCTCACTCAGGCTTAGGCGGGTCTTATACCTTAGTAGGTTTAGACCTTATCCGGCTTAACCTATTGTCATCTCTAATCCTAAGGAAGGCAAATTAATATGGTTCGTTCCAGTTCGAAATCAACAGTTAAGTTATATTTAACCAATTGGAATTTGACCTTAGATATTTAAACTTAATTAAACTATTAAAATGCGAGTTTTATATGGATTCAATCTGACTTAATTGTCATTAATATTAATCAATGATTAAAAAATCAAATCAGTTCGACCAGTATAATCGTAAAAATTTTAATACGACTAATTTTTTAGTTTGATTTACTTTAATAACTTTTGTTGTTCACAACCGATTAAAATTAATCGGTTAATTTTTATAAATTAATTAGTTTTATAAATTAAAATAATTAATTAATTATCATTAAATAATCTCATTTTTTAATTAAGCTTTAAATTTTTCGATTGATAAAGATAGTCTTTTTAAATCATATTTTAAATTTCTTAGTTTTATTCAATCTCTAATCGATTTTTTTACAGTCTAATATTGATTCATCCTTTTAAACTTTAAACTTCTTGTCTTACCGGTTTAACTTCGAGTTGAGTTTTAAAACATTAATTTTAATCGTGTTAACCCATTAGAACTTTTACTTGGTTACTCTATTTCGGAGTGAGAGAGTGATAATTAATTCACCAATCATATCTTACATATAATTTATTTGAAAATTTTGCTGGACAATTTAACTCTATTACTTAACAATTCAAAACCAAGTGATTGTACTAAATTTTAAGATAAATCAAACTCTTAATTTAGACACATTTTAAAATAAAGAGTCAACCATTAAATCAATAATTTAGAAAGTAAATTAGTTTGGACGGTTTAATAGTAAAAACTTAAAACTGACTAAATTTTTAGTTTAGTTTTTAATTTTTCGGCTCAATTTATTTTAATAATCTTTGTTGTTAAAAATCAATCAATTTATTAAGTAATTGACTAATTTTCGTAAACTAATTAGTTTTTATAAATTAAAGTAAACTAATTTTTTAAAATAAATTTATTTTTTAAATTTAAATTTAAATTATTCGATGAATAAGATAATCTTTTTAAATCATATTTCAAAATCTTTAATTTT
>JAOQMS010000003.1:32560889-32575411 GCA_027563885.1 Erythroxylum longipes | reverse complement strand
CAGAAACTTTTAGCCAACTGCATATGAGACTGAAGATGGTCAATATGATTCGAGCTTCTGCTAACTTTCCTGTTGACGAGGACCTTGATCAAAGACCAACTGGAGAGCAATCGATTTTTAACGAAAAGGGCAAAGCAGTGGTGTTGAGTGAGGAGAATTTTAGTGAGTTCATTAGCAAGAACAAGTATGTGATGGTGAACTTCTATGCCCCATGGTGCCCATGGAGCAAGCTTCTGGCACCTGAATATGAAGCAGCAGCTGCAATTCTCAATGGTGAAGCAGTTATTGCCAAGGTTGATGCTGTTGCTGAAACCATGTTGGCCTACAAGTACAAAATTCAGGGTTATCCTACTCTCTTCTTCTTCGTAAATGGAGTCTACAAGGAAACATATTACTATGATAGAACAAGGTATGCTTCTGTTTGCACTGTATCTCTTTTCTATTTTGTTTGCAAGTTAGTACTATAATTGCAGACAGAATAAGACTGCAGCTATAACAGACCGAAAAACCGCCATAAGATGTCACCAATGTCACAACTGCAATTCTAAAACTATTTCAGTTGTCATATTATTTGATTACTCCAGGTTTTTGGATGACTAAATGTAGTATGTGCAGATATGAACTATGCCAAATCAAAAACAGTTGATATCTGAAATACAGAAACTGAAGAAAATTGAGTTGATACTGACATAATTTGTTAACATTGCAGACACCAAATTGCTAAATGGGTACTGCAGAAAATTGAAGAGTATCGTCCTACAGCCACAATGAAGACTACAGCCACAGTGAAGACAGAGGAAGCTGCAGATTTGATGTTGGTCTCTGCTACATCTTCCAACTTGCTGTCTGAGACTGAAGATGGTCAATAGGTTTTCCAACCATTTCTGCTAACTATGATCCAACAATATTTCCCAAACTTCATGAGGTTTGAGGACTTTAAAGGCACCCTATGCCATTTTCATCACACTTCATTTCATATGTATCCTTGAAAAAGATCAAAACTTTGTTGTTTGAGCTTCCTGTTTCAATAAAAAACAGATTTTACATAAGCGGTAAGTCTCAGGATGATTAGAATATCAAAACTTAGTAATTTTGAACTATTCCATTGCTTTAAGATTTGATGATTCAAGTCGAGTTCAATTAAAACTGATTGTCAGCAATGTTTTAAAAATTGAACCAAAAGTTAAATCAGTAAAATAAAATGTTTGAGATTTAAAAGGTTTAATCAGTATTATTAGACCAATAATAAATCTAGTTAAAATTAAATAAAATTAAAGAATTTGAAAAATGATTGAAGAAGAATATTCTTATTCAAATAAAAAATTTAAAGTTTAATTGAAAAGAGAGACTATTAAATAAAAATTAATCAAATTATTTTAATATATAAAAGCTGATTAATTAATTAATTAACTAATCATTTTTTAACAACAAAAATTATTAAATCAAATTAAAACGAAAAGTTAACTGATTTAAGATTTTCACTGTTAAATTAGCCGAATTGGTTTATTTTTTAAAATATTAGTCTTTAAGTATGAAAATTTATACCGTGATATGCATTTAAAAAGTGGTGTTTTAATTTAGGATCAATTGAAAATTATATATAAAAAATTTAATCATAATGTCAAATAATAAATAAAAATTTTGATTAAAAATATATAAATTAAAAAACCAAAAATTAACTTCAAAATCAATTAACTTGTATTTTTACTAGTGAAAATGAAAAAAGAAAATTGACAAAATATAAATTTCTTTAAAATCCTTTTACTAACAGTAAAAATCAGCATATTTTATACTTTAAATTATTTAAAAAAATAATTTTTTTATTTAAGAAAATATAATTAATTGTATTAATATTAAAATTTTATCACTTTTTTATTAGGAAATCATCTTATTTTTTGGTTGTAAAAAAAATAAGAAACCTAATAAAAATATATAATTTGATCAAATCTAAACATGTTAATGGGCGACTGAGTTATTTATTTTTAAAAGAAAAAATTTTAAAACGACATCATTTTAAAGAAATAGGCAAGTCAGATCAGCCCATAACTCAGCGATAACTCAACCAATCTGAACTAAAAATAGACCGAACCGAGCTTAGCCAAGCTGAAATTGCTACCTCTGATCAAATCCCTTCTACCATGATTTACAATTTGGTGAAATCTTTGATTTAATATATACTTTTATGTGGTTTTAATAAGAAAAATAATAATAAATAAAAACTTCATTTTTGAGTTAATGATTGTAGGGCTAATATGGTCATTCGCCATAACAACAACGTATCGATTTGTACGAGAGATGGCAATGAATTTCTGAACAAGTTCGAATCATCACCACATCGCGTCGCTTCAGGTGAGCGTTCTCTCCATTTTCTTACCATTTGCTTCTCTGTATTCTATGCTTTCTTCAAATCATGTGTTTGATGTCGTGATTTCTGCTTGGATCTCTTTGAATGATGAATCGCGCAAGTTTTTTCTTGATACCGTATTCTTAAACTCCTCGATAGCATACATCACCTATTCTGGTGAATAAAGATCTAATTTTGAAGTAAAATTTTCAAATTTTTGGTGTCAAATCTTAGTGGGTAATTCTCGATTTGGTCATTTATGAAATCCACTGTTGTATATATAATATGGCCACTGATCTTTCTGATATGGGATCGATGGGATCAGTGGGATAAAGATAAACCCTTGTGTGTTGGAAGAAAAGGCTGTCACGATTTTGTACTTGGTTATTTAATATTTCTAAGGGAGCCCTTGTGCTATGTTTCTTTATAATCAAAGTTCTGGTCTTTTTTTTCTTCATTTTTTATTGCGATTTGCTTATTTTAAGGGCTAGTGATTCAGTTTTATAGTTCTTAACTTACTTTATCTTGTAGAATTTGGGGATTTTGATCTGGTGATCCTGTGTGTTTCTGTTTATACTGTGTTGGAATTGTACTGCCTGACTCTAATTGTTTTTTCTGCTGGAATTGCTTGCTGTAAGGGCTAGTGATTCAGTTTTATAGTTCTTAAATTACTTTTTCTTGTAGAATTTGGGGATTTTGATCTGTTGATCCTGTGTGTTTCTTTTTGGTGCTGTGTTGGAATTGAACTGCCTGACTCTAATTGTTATTTCTGCTGGTAGTTCAGGTGACAGCTTTATCTTATAATGTGAAAGCATTTACCCATGTCTGCACGAGATTTTCTGTTGAACTTCTTCCTTTACTCTTTTTTGGTTATAGCCATGCCAAATTGATTGGTTGCCATAGTTTTGGCTTTCCTGATTTTGAACATCTATCATTTCTGATTCACTCTGGTGGCATGCAATTGATCTGACTCCTGAATTGTAGATTGACAATAAAAAGTTTGCTGAATTGTGAATTCCATGCTATGAAATTGTATCCCCAACGTTTCAATTGTCTAGGTGATATAATGTGCTCTTAACTGTCCTTTCCTGGATGTACTATCTCTGGAAATGCATGATTTGCATTGCCACCAGAATACATGTATTGTTGTATTGTTCTAGTACTCGGTGCCAACTATTATTTGAGTTGCTGCTGGTTCTTCAGAATAGCTTTGACAGATTCAGGAAAATGGAAGCTAACAGGGGTCAGAATGGGATTCAACTCTTGCTAGCTGCTGAACAAGAAGCTCAGCATATCGTCAATGCTGCCAGAAATGGTAAGCTCTATCGTTTTCTATTCATTTTATTGTTTACAATCACATTCATCATCTTATTCTCTCTAATAATTTTACCATCCTTTTGTGCTTAATTCCCAGTCGCCCCACCTCCCAAAAATATAAGGTTGCTTCTCTAAGTTCCTTCATACCTTGTACCACGACCAAGACTAAGTGATTGTGATGCTTTGTAGGCTTTTCATTTTTCAGTGAAATCACGGAACATTACTCTTTATATGAAAATTTAATTGTAAGATGATCAGTATATCTGCTAGCTGTCTATAACTGAAATGCAAGAAAGTGTCTGTGATAGAAGATTATCTGTTATCTTGGTATTTACTTCCGCTCTTTTATATTCAGCAAAATTGGCTAGGTTAAAGCAAGCCAAAGAAGAAGCTGAGAAGGAGGCTGCCAAATTTCGTGCTCATATGGAAGCTGAATTTCAAAAAAGGCTTGCAGAGGTAAGATACACTGCAAAATGTTTTACCATCCACAAATTAACCTACAATGTATTTTGTCAAATGTAGATCTCAAGTTACTTGGTAAGTTTCGTTTACTTAATAATTCATCAAGGATCGAGACCATATCCGCTTGCTGCTTGAACAATCATTTTGTTGTTTCTTGTAATCTCGTTCTAAATTCAAATTTAATCATCATTAACTTCTCAAATGTTGTTTAAACTTTGAACTAGAGAACTTAATATTTCATCAACATTACATTACTACACACCATCTAACCAGTAAATACTGACGTAACATGAAACAGAGAAGTGGGGACTCTGGTGCCAACGTGAAGCGCCTGGAGCAAGAAACAGATGCTAAGATCCATCACCTGAAAAATGAAGCCTCAAAAATATCACAAGACGTAGTGCAAATGCTTCTGAAGCATGTGACCTCTGTGAAGAACTAAGGGTATTTACTTGCCTGATAGGCTATGTGTTAAGAGTAATATCATTTGCTTGTATGCTTCTCAACTTAAACATGCTGGAGCTAAGGCTTGGCATGGATGCATATACTGTTAGTCATCGCATTTTTTGTTTTGACTGTGGATTTCTAAGAAATAAATGCGGATTCCGAGGAAAACCATTTCCAAGAAAAGAAGTTTGGATAATGTAATGATAGGATCATGAAAAGACCAAATCAACTATGAACTAGTAATCCATCTGCAGTAAAGTCTTTTGATGTGTTTATCCAAATCCTACTCTGCCTGTGAATCCTGTTCATACTTTCTCATACTGTGTAGGAGCCTGTGAGAGTGTGGACCTTAGTTTTAATGTCTGAAGATGTTCCTGTCATGTGTAGGGACTGACAAGTTCCGAGTTTTGTCTTGCAACATGAATTCAGGATAATGCCATTATAGTCCATATCTTCCTGGAATCTATCTCCAAGAGTTTTCGCTGTCAAATAGAAGTAATAGTCTGTCTCTATTCCTTTCTTTATTTCCTGAACTCATGGCATTATTGCCATAAAAATGCAGGAATTGACTTCAAATCCCAAAATTATATTAACATGTTAACGTCAGTTAGGGTTTTCAACGGGTCGGTTCTGAGTCTGATTCGAAATTTTTAATTAAAATTCAACCTAAAATTTGATGGCACTCGTACTAAATAATTCAAAAGATAAAATGATATTATCTTAGTCATACTTAACAAAAACAATATTGATTTAAAACTTTTAATTACTGAGTTAATTATAATCTATGTATAAAATATAAATTACATATCTTAAATTATATCATATTAACTCAGTTAACATTGGTGAATTTAAGATATTTATATTAAAAATAATTTTTTAACCTTAATTTTCTTTTTTTTTTAATTAAGCAATGTATATAGATGACAATGGATCGGACTCAAATCTTGGAAAGCTTTGCTAAAGCTTGAGCTTAACTTAAGGCCTAATTAGCTCGAGGTAGTTAAGCCTAAGTTTGATTCCGTCTAACTTTGCCTAAAATTTTAAAAAGTTTGAATTAAAAAATAACATTTTTTAAAAAATAATGTCTATTTTTACAAATAATATCATTTTTCTTATAGTTATCGAGCCCGGGGCACGCTAGGCTTGGGTAGCCAGAGCCCAAGCGTGACCTGAGGCATAACTTTTATAAAAAAATCGAGCTTGACGACCTTGAAGCATAGCAGGACAGACTAAACCCAAATGTCATCCCTACTTATCATAAGAGATTAGTTGACTGATATGGACAATTAGGACACATAGTCATCACCTTAATTAGTGGAGGAAATGTTCTCCAATATCATTCACTACAATGTTTACTTACTAAACAAAATAAATTATGGACATAAGCTAATTTTACTCCTTCATATTGTTGAAAATGGCCTATTCAAAGTGAATAATAACAACTATTTGAAAGATGATAAGGAAAGATCTAGGCCATTCAACTCCACAAAATTCATGAAAACACAACTTCTTTTTAATATAATTATATTATTTTCATAATACACAATTACCATTTTTTATTTACATATTAAACAAAAATTTTAAATAATAATATTAAAATAATAGTGTCTAAATTTATTTTTAATGATTTTTAAGTTAAATTTATTATTAATCTAAATTCTTTAATTTATAAATTATCATAATAATTTTTAATATCATATTTATTTGATATTGACTCTTGTCCTTTTTTTTTCTTCTAATTTTTGTAAAATTGCTTTCATAAGTTACATCCTATCAACTTCAAGCTATTTTATTGAGTTGTATCTTCAATATTTAATTAAGAAAGGGTCTAGGCATCCACCATTTTTTAAAATATGTATTAATTCCACGTTATAGGTTAAGAATTCACATCGAAATTTATAAATAATAACTTAATTAAATAAAATAATTCCATGTTTTAGGTTAAGAATTCACATCAAAATTTATAAATAATTTATATATTTTTAAATTAATAATTTATAAATAACTATTTTTTAAATTTTTTGCAAATTAAATTAGAAATTATTTTTATTTTTATAATATTTTAATTAGAATAGATGAGTTTTAAAAAATTAGTTCGTAAATTAAAATTTTTAAAAATTAAGTACTTTTAAATTTATTATCTCAATTAAAAATAATATTTAAACCAAATTATCATTTAATTATCCTAATTATAGTTTGTGTTACTAATTAGAAATAGACCATTCACAGGTGATTGCATCCTGACTGATGCATCTCCATTGTTTTACGGGCCCCACCGAAGAATAGTAAAACCAAAAATCATATTTCTAACTTCCAATCAGGACCGTTGGTCACGGATAAACAGTAGGAATCAATCATGACCGTTGGATTAAACTCCACGTAACTGTTCACTGTAAATAGTTTGTTTGATAAAAATAGTTGAAATGAAAAATTAAGAAACGAAAAAACACAAGAGAGAGTTGTAATGATGACGTGGCAGATAGAAAGAGAGAGAGATGGAGAGAGAATTAGCGTGTTTGTGATGTTCTGTTCTTAAAAGGGCAAATATAAACAGACATGCTCTGCAGCAACTGCTCTGTGCGGTCTTGTTTTGTGTCTTGCGTTTATGGTACAGAGTTGGTTAAACTTAAATCCTCTTTTGTGAATCCTTAATTAGTTCTCCTCTGATTCTGCCAAAAAAAAAAAAAAAACAGATTGCAATTCATATAGAACAACACATGAAACACCCCAGATAGAGAGAGAACCAGAAACAGAGTTTATATTTATATATAGAGAGGAGGACATACGACACGATTGGTCACAAGGGTCTTTGAAAGATTTTGCTTCTTCTTCTTCTTGTTCTTTCTTGCTTTCTCGTCTTTTCTTGCTAAGGTTTTAGGATTGCTTGTGAAATTTCCCGGCTTGAAGGGATTAGTTCGTTGAGATATGTGTTTGTGTTTGTGTGTTCTGTAAGGGGAGTCGAGCAAGAACAAGAACTAAATGGGCGTGAATGTTAAGGTAGACTACTTGTTGCCATTTAAGACAAGTAACCCACCAACAGAATCGAGAACTGGTGTTGTTTGAGGATTTTTTTTGGCCGAGGTTTGTAACAGTTTATGTGAAAGAACCATTCTTGGATTTAGAAGGTTGATAGGTTTTTGTTTTTGTTTTTTTTTTCTGGGAAATGGAGTGCAACCCATCCTCAGAAATGCAAGAACCGAGCATTGATACGGACAAGCTTAGCTACGAAATCTTCTCAATCCTTGAAAGCAAGTTCCTTTTTGGGTACGACGATCAGAAACTATGGGTTCCGAAGCAAGTTGCTCCGGCTAACAATGAACAGAAGCCAGAGGATTTGATCACAGGTACCAACAACGTCGTCTCTTCGATCAAGAACCAGCGAGGCAAAATCTGCATTTTGTCAATCGATGGAGGAGGCATGAGAGGTATTCTACCTGGGAAAGCATTGTCATATCTAGAACAAGCGTTGAAAACAAAGTCCGGCAACCCTGACGCCAAAATCGCCGACTTTTTCGACGTTGCTGCCGGTACCGGAGTTGGCGGCATCTTCACGGCCATGCTCTTTGGATCAAAAGACCATAACCGTCCGATTATGAAAGCTGATGACACATGGAGGTTTCTCGCTGACCAGGGCAAAAGATTTTACAAGTACTGTAACGGTAGAGGTGGTGCCGGCGGTGGCGGAGGTTTCAAGAGGCTGTTCAAAACTGGTTCGACTGGGGCCACCTCCGGTCTAGAAAAGGTCATGAAAGAGACTTTCATCGATCAAGGTCGGAGCTTGACTCTCAAAGATACTTTAAAGCCGGTTTTGATTCCATGTTACGATCTTTCAAGCACGGCGCCGTTTTTGTTCTCCAGAGCCGATGCGTTGGAGACCGACAGTTTCGATTTCCGGCTCTGGGAGGTTTGCAAGGGTACGTTGGCAGAACCGGGCTTGATCGAACCGGTCCAAATGAGGTCCGTCGACGGTCAAACAAGGTGTTTGGCCGTGGACGGTGGGTTGGCCATGAGTAACCCTACGGCGGCGGCAATTACGCACGTGTTGCACAACAAGCAGGAGTTCCCATTCGTGCGAGGAGTTGAAGATTTGTTGGTATTATCACTTGGAACAGGTCAGCTTCTTGAGGTGAGCTATGACTACGAACAGGTCAAAACGTGGAGGGCCAAGCACTGGGCTCGACCAGTGGCTCGAATTGCTGGTGATGGTTCGGCGGATTCAGTGGACCAAGCGGTGGCAATGGCGTTTGGTCAATGCAGGAGCAGTAACTACGTAAGAATACAGGTAATGTGACAAGTTTTTTTTCCAATAAGTTTGGATATTAATTCCAGACAACTTGGTATGCATGAGACATAATTAGCCAGGCTGTTGTTTTATGGGGAGTGTTCTGAGGCAATGTTGTCTTTTTCAGACAGAGATAGGCAGATTGGTGGATGTAGATGCCACAAGTTTAGTTGTGCCCTTTTTAGGTTTATGCAATTCAGTGAATGCTCTGTTTTTAAACCTCTTCCAATGTAAGATTACGGGCGCGATTAGGATAATTATAGACGATACGAGCGTAATTACAATAAAACGTAGTAATGGTCCGGATTGCAGTTACAGATCATAATCTAAAACCTGGGTCTAATGAAGATTTACTGGGTTTGCATCTACATGTACCTGCTTCTGCTTTGGTCTTGAGTTAAACTTACTATCTTTAGTGTCAAATCTCTGTCTCTCCTTAAACAATAGGCTTGTCCTTCGTTTTTTAAAGATACAAGTAGATTAGTATCTATGGAGTTGGATGTGGAAAATGAGTGGTCATAAAGCATTACTCATTTTTCACAAGTACATAATAGTTTTACCATAACTAAAGCTTTGGTGCTATTACTCTTACACTCAGCATTTTCACTAAGGTAGCATAAAACATGAGTTCCTATGATCCCAAAGGGGTAAGAGTGATTGAATCCGAACTGGATTATTTCCTAACAATTGCCGTACTTCACAAGTAATATTAATTTGCTGACCGTATCTCTTTCGCAGTTAATTTTAGAAGAAAATGTTGAAAAATTTGCTTCTTAGGTGCCATAACTTGCATTCTTTCTCTTATGCATGTATTAATTGGTTCTTCTTTTTTTGCTTTCATTTTGGATAATTGGTTGATTGGATCTGATTAAGACTCTAATTACCTTGTGTGTGTGTGACAGGCAAATGGGTCCAGTTTAGGTGGGTGTGGACCAAATGTGGACAATGACTCCAGTCCAAGCAACGTGAAGATGTTGATTGGAATAGCAGAGGAAATGTTGAAGCAGAAAAATGTAGAGTCTGTTCTTTTTGGGGGCAAAAGGATTGGAGAACAGAGCAATTCTGAGAAACTTGATTGGTTTGCAACTGAACTTGTGCTTGAGCATCAGAGGAGGAATTGCAGAATTGCTCCCACTGTAGCCTTCAAGCAAGCTCCTTCAAAACCCACCTAGGACTATTTTCATAACATTCTTTTAAAAAGAGGTATGTTCCACTTTCTGTTTCATTACTTAATTCACTCTAAATGCCATCTTTGGTAGAAGCAATCAAGTTGGGAACACTTTTGTTATAATATGTGGGGAAGTTTTGATGTCTTGAACTTACAAACCCTAAAAGCTTAAACCCTAAAAAATGTTTGCCTTGCTGGGGGTATCAAGAAACATTGGTATCTCTTAAAGACATAATGATTTGGGGTGACCCAGTTGATGATTAGCCTTTTAGATGATGGGTTGCTTCTTGTCATTTGAACAAACACATTTAGCCCACTACTCTTTAGCTAAGCCTATTTGCTCTTTTGGTCTTAACTTTTAAGCAAAATTACCATTAACCAAGTAATTGTGTGATTTAGTGTGCCATATAGGCTCTCATTGATCTTTGAATGACATACCAGTGGGAAGATAAAAGAAGATATCTCTAATAATGTCGGCAGAGTCTGACGACATTGAGATCTCTTTACTAATCTACAGAACAATAACAATAACAACAGCAACAAAAACCCTTTTCTCTTGAGCATCTCCAATATGCGAATCAAATCATTATTAAGGTCTCATATCAATAGTACCCAAAAGTTACTGGTTTCCTTGTGATCATACATACTTTGGTTGTTTCACTTTTTTGAACACTATGCCTTTGGTCATTTCTATGTCTTCCCTTTTTCATTTATGACTTTAGTACACGTAGCAGGAATCTATCCATGCGTTTGTGTAGTACTCTAATGTCTTATTCTCTTATTCATGTAAATGTTGGAGTTATACAAAGGTACAGTTTCTTAGCCCCATCACACGTTTGAGGGCCAAGAAGACTGTGTTTGCTTTGATTCTTGTGTGGTTCTTAGTTCTTACCATCTTCTATAATTTAATGTTAGCTTTCCAGGTGTTGGGCATATGATGAATAGACATGAACAAAAAAAGAAAGTATCTGGGTATCTACAGAAACATGAGCTAACATTTGAATGCTCTTTTTTCAATAATCCAAATATTATAAAAGTGATTAATCTCTAAGTCTTTCTTAAAAAGAAAGACAAGAAAAACAAAACAGTCTTTTAATGTTATCTTCTCGTTCTTTCCCTTATTAGGAACAACCTCTTTACGAAATAGAGGTAACTTATGTATTATTGAACCTTTCTAGACCCGGTGGATGTTGCTATTGTTGTTCTCGTTCTCGTCTTGTTTTGATATATGATGCGTCAGCCTGTCCACATATTTCTAAAATAAATTCTGTAATTAATTTTTAATGAATTATTATCATAAATCATAAATAATAAAAATAAAATTATTCCTTTTAAAAGCTCATATAGGATTTTGAGCTTTGTGTTTCTTATGTAATTTGTTAACAACATGTTACTTTCTTGAGAATTGTTTTTTTTAGTGGATTTAATCTGAATGGTTTTTTATTTTTTGTCCAATTCTGATGATAAGTTCTTATGGGAAATGCAGGTAAAACATATATTTATGTGTAACATAAGCAAAGAGAACGGAGGAAGGAATGTATGAGTAAGAGTAGCTTTTACTTTTGAAAGTGAAGAGAAGCAAGCAACAGAGGAAGATGGTTTTAAGCGAAAAGGACAAAGTTAAAGTAAATATGCATGAAAGTTAGAAGATCTTAGTGGGATACTTTGCCTGCCAGACGACAGGCATAGTGGTGTCCACTCCAACTATATCTCCAAGGCCATGAAACCAAGAAACAAAGAAAGAAAAACAAAATAAATCATCAGATGTTAATGTTTTCAAACCAATAAGGTTGTTGTCTTTTTCATCTTCGCAAATTTAGACTCTTTGTATGAAAAAACCTCAGAAGAACAAGTTCATTTCTTTGATTGGCCTCATGTTTCTCCTAAGTTATTGAATTATTTTTTGTTTTTATCATATTCTTTGTATAGATATGATCGTTAGTTATTTCTTTGTGACTAAAAGATTACAAAATCAAATCACAAAAAAGAACTTCTTTGTAAAATGTTTAAAAAAATTGCGTACAATTGATATCAGCCTTGTGTATTGGAGTTGTTATTATTGTTTATATAGATATTGTGTAAGTTCATATTTGGACTCTTCTGTTTAGAGCTTATATGGAATGTATGGAATATGTTCAAAATGTTATCATGATTGTTTAAAAGCCAGGAAATTTGATAAAGTCTTTGCAAATAAGAGGTAGAGGGAGTGGTAGTAGTTTAATTAATTATAATATTTAATAAGTCTTGGAGTTTGTTTATATAGATATTGTGTAAGTTCATATTTGGACTCTTCTGTTTAGAGCTTATATGGAATGTATGGAATATGTTCAAAATGTTATCATGATTGTTTAAAAGCCAGGAAATTTGATAAAGTCTTTGCAAATAAGAGGTAGAGGGAGTGGTAGTAGTTTAATTAATTATAATATTTAATAAGTCTTGTAAACTCCAAAATTAATTAATAAGATGAATTAGTCTTCAATTCAACTATTTAAACCTAATTGATTAGTTACTGCAATGTGATCATTTCAAGACTTTCCAAGTGGAATATGCTCATGCCTTTGTATTGATTGTAATCATTGAAAAGACAAAAAAAGGAAACAAATGAATAAAAAGGAAACTACTAAAGGGCAAAGACATCTTAGAATTCAATCTAATTAAAAACTTTAGTTTATTTAAAAATGATAAATTAGTTTGAAACTAACTTATTTTAAAGTTATCAAGTTAAATTCAACTTAATTGACTCTAAATTTGAGTTTTAATATCTAAATTTAATCATATATAAACTTGAGCCTTTTAAGAAGTGGTCGAGTTGGTGAAGTACAAGTATGAGATTAAAAGGTCATGTGTTCGAATTCTCCTACTTACACTGGATTGACCTAATTTGCGGGCTTTTGCGTCAATATGAAAATTTACGTTCTTCCGTTTCAATATATATATATATATATATATATATAGACCTGAGTTCATATTATAAGTTTAACTGATCTCGAATTTACCTATTGAAATGTATTACTTATTGACTATTTTTAAATCATTTGGAAATACTAGAGATTGATTAGTTCATGCAATGTGATCTTTAGAAGACTTTCTAAGTGGAATGTGCTCATGCCTTTCTTTTGATTGCAACCATTGAAAAGGGAAAGAAGCAAACAAATGAATAAAAAAGAAACTTGAGTAAAGACATCTTGGAATTCAATCCAAATCCAAAGGCATAGTACTCTCTTTACTTTATACTAATTGTACCAAGGCAAAGAGGAGGTTTCTTCCAAGCTCTAATAGCCTTTCACACTTTTCAAAGTTCATTTGGAATAAACAAATTGATTAGAAATCAACTAAATAAAGTAACTAGAAAGCTCCAAGACTTAGCAAATAGTATATTCAATCCTTGATAGAATCTTTCCCACCCAAATTGGCCTCATTTGTTGTCTTCTAAGTAAAGCTTAAAATAAAGTGATGCATTGATGCCACAAAGTCTTGATGATTGAAAGAACAAAACCGTTTTCCTATATTAATAAAATGAGACTAATTACATAATTAATAGCTAACAATTTTTAACGATCATTATTATTAAATGAAATTTTTTATTTTAAAAATGTTATTTTTTGCAAGAAACTTTGTATACTGAGTACATTAATTTATTTTTGATAATAATTATTTTAAAAATTATCAACGGTATTATTAACTATTTTTAAGTAATAAAATAGAATCAATTATATGTCCAACAATTATTTACTAATATAAATAGTAATAATAACAATCAATATCTACTAATTATGAAAATATGCATTTTTTTACCTCTAACTTCTCAATCTACTTTTGACATTTGGTAGATTGATTAATAAAGCAAGAAAGCAACCCATTTCCCATATTAATAACATGATTAGCAATTAGTAATTTTTAGTGATTATTATTATTATTAAATAAACAAGTTTTATTTTTAAAATTATAATTTTCTATTCACTAATTATATAATATGCATTAATTTATTATTATTTATTTTAATATGTATATGCACGTGTCTATATTTTTTTTCCTATAAGCCTATCAAAAATAGTCTCTTTAGCAGTTAAGAATAAGGTTGTACATTATTGGATTTCTTTAAATCTCGTATATTGGCAAAACTTGGTTGATGGTATATAGAGATGTCAATGTCTTGGTCGGCCCGTGGCCCGACTACTGGCTGACCTGCCAGTCATATCTTTTTGTAGAAAAATTTAACAAACAACGTCCTTTTTAAGTAATAGTTGGGTCATAATCGGTCCAGTTGACCTAATTTTAGCTTAGGTTAAAATTAAGATGATCAGGCCGAGCTTTTTTTTGATATTCCTAATAGCATATAACTTTTTTCTAATAAAAAATAATAGTCGGGTTATAATCGGCTCAACTGGCCTACCAAACCAAGCCTTTTTTTGACATCCTAATAGTGTATAACTTTTTTTCCTAATAAAATATGCTTAATTTTTACTTCTCTAACTCTTTCTAGAAATTTGGTATCTTGAGAG
>JAOQMS010000003.1:32550488-32560789 GCA_027563885.1 Erythroxylum longipes | reverse complement strand
TAACATAAAAATATAACAATAATAATATTGTGAATAAAAATATACGCAAAAAAGAAAAGTTGGGTTAATTTTATAAAATAATTTTAATAATTATTAATGAAAAGTAAAAAAAGATATGCTAAGAATATTCTTTTTTAGTGTGAAAAATAGAGTTGTGAATTGGAGTGGAAAACACTGTAATATCTTTAAAATAGAGGAAATTTTACTCTATTTTAAAGGAATGGGTTGAACATGGTATAACTTTTTTTCCTAATAAAATATGCTTAATTTTTACTTCTCTAACTCTTTCTAGAAATTTGGTATCTTGAGAGCAACAAAAGTGCAAACTGTTAAAAATCTGTAGCACCATAGGAACATGACAACCAACTTGTCCAAAGTAGCATCCTAAACACATACGTCAAGATCAAAAGCTGTTGGGTATGAAAATCGAAAAGCACCTGTGTTCTGGTCTCACTCGCTCGCTCGTCTCTTCTTACCGACCTTAGAATGGCCAGAGAGACGGTAAGAAGAAGAAGCAGTCAAAAAGCAAAAGTGAAATCACAATCACAGCCCTATTATCGTGTCTAATCAAACATCAAGTCAACACAAGACGAATATATAACAAGACAAATCACTCCGCTTGAATCGGCTTTTCAAATAATTATGTACGGGCTCTTGACCGACCATGTTTCATTCTCATGTCACCTCATATTTATGTGTTCAGATTTTATGTAAATATGCGAATAAGGTTAAATAATATATGATAGAAATATTATAATTAATAAAGTAAATCTGATCTCTAAAATATATAAATTTTATATAAATATATAGATAAGATTTAATAGATTATAATTAAAATAGAGTAGTTGATACAGAAGATTTGATAGATATATTTTAAATACATATCTTATTCTTTTAATTTGAATTTAAGTATGTTATATTATCTTATTTTATTTTAAATATTTATTAGTAGAAAAATATTTTATTCGACCTAATGAAGTTGATTCTTATATCTTAAATTAGGGTTCAATAAAGTTGGTTCTTATGGCTTAAATTATGGAAAACTCTAGAGCCCTACATTTCTTACTTTTCAAGTCTTATCAACCCTAAAGCTTTCTTGATATGAATCCGCTTCTAAACATCCTTTTGAACCCTTAATCAAATATGCTTATTTTCAGCCACAAGTCCTTTAATTTTCAATTTATAAAGCTGATGATGATTAAAAGGCATTTCACCTTATAGGAGTAAAAGCAAAAGGAAAGCTATAGTTTTTGATGCTAAAGTAGCATATAACTCTATATTTTATGTTGATTAGCCTTCATGAAAAGAAAGTCTTAAAGTATCGGAATCACTCTTTATGTTGTACTAAACATGGTGTATCTTTGAGCAGAAATAGTGAAACATTGCTTAGTTCGTATTTCAGTATGTCAAAGTTTTTTTATTGCGGGCTATATTTTAGCTAAGTTCTATTATATTCATATCAATCTTAATCATCCTTTTGTTTTATTATATTCATATCAATCTTAATCATCATTTTAGTTCTTTTTAAGCCTTCTTTTTTTCGTTTTACAGACTTTAAGTATTATTTTCTCGTATCTTCTCATCGGAGAGTTAGCGTGTGTTTTTTACCATGTCCAAATTACATAAATTTTGTCAATCTCAAATTTTTATTAATACCAACAACTTTTAATTTGTCTCTTACAATTATATTCTTAACCTTATTTTTCTTAATAAGGTTACACGTCTAATAGAGTATCCTCGTCTCTGTCACTATAATAATTGCCTGACAATTGTATTAATATTGAAAAACCAAAATTTATGGGGATTATATACTAATTAAACACGCTTAACCTCTTGTAGTATAATATTCTTTTCATTTTAATTCTCATATTTTAAAATCTATAAGTGATATTATTTAGCTATCACATAATTCCCTTTATTTATTTATTTTTATCTATTTTGACTTCAGAAAAATAGTATTATAATTCTTAAGTTCCAATATAATCTCATTTTAAAATTATGAATTAACAAAAAACTAATGATATTTAACAAAAAGAATATTATTATAGTTAAGTAATAAAATAAAAATAAGCGATAATTTTTAAAATATAAGAAATTGAAGGTGATAAAATTAAATATGCTTAAACTTTTTATAATTTGATATTTTTAATTTCAATCATCATGTTATGGAATTTATTACTTATCCCCTATAATATTACACAATTCTCTCTAGTTTTAGTCTATTTATTTTTGTTATTCTAATACAAAAATTATCCTAAAATTATGAATTAATAGAATACTAATAAAATATAACGAAAAGAATAGTGTGATAATTAAACAATATTATAAAAAGTGATATAAAAATTAAAATAAAAAATCAAACTATAATTAACCCAATAAATAAATAATGATCCATTAATTTCTTATTTATAAGTCGATTTTTTAGGTGAAATGTCCTTATTAAAAGTATAATATTAGCAAGAGGCATGGGAATGTTAAGTTTTGTCAGCTTTTTAATTAGATCATAATCTCGTAATTTAATACAATAATTATTTTTTAATGAGTTTATTATAATGTACGTTATGTTTTGTTCTTTTCTATTGTCCTGTCAGGAAACGTTTGGTCGCCCATCTCACGCTGTCTTCTTCGTTGGTGTCTGTATGTATATATTTAGTGTCTCCAAACCAACTTCAGGTGTAGGTCTAATCTATCATAACTACCAACTTAACACATCATTAACTATAAAGTAATTAGTTTCTGTTTGGCTGAACATAACCTAACCAAATAATAGTTCCATGCATGGTGGGTACATTGTCGTTAAGTTAGGTGTTACGTTGCGATGATTTGGAAATTATCCTTTTTTTTTAGAAAACGTGTTAATTTTTTAATGATTAAAAAATTGAACTTATTCAGTTGGTTCAACAATAAAAATTTTGAGCAGATCAGCTTTCTGGTTTAGGTTACTTTAATAATTATTTTTATTAAAAATAACTAGTTTATTAATTAATCGGTCAATTTTAATAAATTAATAAACTCTTATAAACTAAAATGAATGAATTAATTTTCATTTAATAACATCTTTTTTCCATTAAACTTTATATTTTTTGATGATTGAGGATAATATCTTTTAATTATATTTCAAATTCTTTAATTTTATTCAATATTTAGCTGATTTAATTATAATTAGCTCAATAACTTTATGTATAGGCGATTTACAAGGAATTTGATTAATATTATTTATAATTTGACTTAAATTAGTAGAAGATAAATATTACAAAATATTGGATAAAGGTGATTTTATAAGGACACATGTTTGCTAATCTATGTATTGTGTCACACACACACACACACAAATATATATACATATAATATTTTTATTAACTATTTAATACAGTTGGTGATTTATTAGATATGCATTTATGCTATGTTTGGTTGGATGTAAATTTTTTAATGTAATGAAATTGAATTATTTATAATGGAATGGAACGTAAATAGATATAATATTAGAAAATTGTTCTTTGGGGGGAATGTAAGGGTTCATAATGTAATATAGTGAAATATTGTTTGAATTAAGGGTTTATAATGTAATATAGTTTAAAGTTGTTTATTATTTTACATTTCATCATAAACCTCCCAAATTAGAGGTTTTTCATTTTTACCGTTTAGGATGAAATGAGATTTAATATGAAACTCTCCTCTTTTATCCTATTTCATTTTATTCCATTATAAACCCTCATCTTAAATAATGGAATTATATTACATTCCATTTCATTCCATTCCATTAATAAACCCTCAACCAAACATACCCTTAAAGATTCCTGTTATTAAAAATAAAATAAAACAAGGCATACACTCTAATTCATAAATGGAATTCTTCTAAGTATGAGTTTAATACGAAACTCGATCAATTTAAGTCGGCGACTTTAATTGATTCAAATTTTTAAAATTTTTTTAGTTGATTTGAATTTTTTAAGTTGAAAATTCATTTTACCATTTTAATACAGACGTATAAATCAAAATTCAGTTAATTTAATTTTGTTCGTTAATTTTAGACTCGACAGAACCGAACCGGGCTAAAATGGGCCAACTATGAGGTTAACCAAGTAAGAGTTTGATTTACATGAATCACATACAGCAACAAGTTTAAAACCTTGTCCAGTGCACAGTATGAAGACCCACATTGCCCTGAAAACATAAGATGATCCAATTTATGTTTGAAGAACCAAAATGTAAAGAATAAAGTACAAACAAAATCATATCAACAACACGGACTCGGATGCATTTAGTTTGACGTAGGGGACTTTGACACATTATTTGTTATATAATCAAGATTTAAATTCCATTAATAATTTCTTATTGTAAAGTAAATCACGAATAATTCAATGATGTTATGAGTATTCTAGAGATATAATTTTAAGTTCATTAATAGTGAAAATGCTCGGGTTCAACTAATTGATTATCGAATCCGGAAAAGAATGTCAACTCGAACCGAACGAGTTTGGATAAAGTAATTAATCAAAATTCGGAAGAAGTAACATAACCTATATCAAATTGCTAAACAAAACAAAAGTTCTACAACATTGTCAAGTAAGGTAAGCAATGAACACTCAGCTCCCTTCAGTCTTCATTCTTCTCATCCAAACTGTTTAAAAACTGATTAACACAAAAAGGTAAGTGACTTTATTCTTTAAAAGCTATTAAAGCCTTGGAAATTTTTTTACTTCCACAAACATGGGAAGCATCTCACTTGTCACTGACTATGAAGAATACACGAAATGAACAATAAAAATTATGTTACAGCCACTTTGTCAAGCATCAAACTGCCACATTGTTTGGAAGGTCGACCTTTGGCTTTGCCAATGGCTCTTGTAGCTCCGAATTAATGGGAAATAGATAAGATTGAGCATATTGAGCCATCAATTGGTCCACTAACACTAAGGCCACCATAGCCTCCACCATAGGAACAGCTGCACCAACATTACAATAGAAAGATTCTGTTCAATTACGGAAAATTTCACGCATGTGATATCTGTTCTTGAGATGTAATTCCGGTTAATCATAAAATCCATCAGACATCTAAAGCAATCTCCATGGCGTTGTAAGTTGAAAGCTCAAAACTTGGAAGGGTGAGGGTGATAAGTTATGGTCACAAGAATTTACCTCGAGGGACAACGCAAGGATCATGACGACCACGAGCTATTAGTTCGATCTCTTGCTTATCTCTAGTAACCGTATGCTGCTTCTTCTGAAATAGCAAGACAAATGGAAGAAAAATAGGAGTTAGGACACGACAGTCATGGACTCTGGAGATTGGAGTGGAAGATCAAACTTACACCAATGGTGGCTGTGGGCTTGAAAGCTACTCTCATGTTAATGATCTCACCATTGGATATGCCTCCCTGTTCAATGAAGGAATGTGTCATTTGGAGACTCGGTAAATCTTAAGACAGAATACGGTGTATATGAACCTGAATTCCACCAGAACGATTAGTTCTAGTACGGATTCTCCCATGCTCATCCGTGAAAAACTCGTCATTGTGTTCACTCCCCATCAAAAGAGTACCTGCAAGGATTATAAGGAAGAACTTTGATGCAGGGTTAGGTTTAAGAGTTGTCACTTGAAATCCAGTAGGTTATTAACCTGCAAATCCACTGCCAAATTCAAAGCCCTTCGTTGCAGGCAATGACATAACAGCTTTAGCCAACTCAGCTTCAAGTTTATCGAACACTGGTGAACCAAGCCCCTAACAAACAATAACATCATTCGATTGTGATTACCCCAGGACATTTAAAACTAGTACACAAACACACGTAGAACATGCTAATATTGCTACTTACACGAGGAGCATTCCTAACAATACACGTGACCACACCACCAATAGAATCCCCTCTAACACGTATGGTGTCAATGGCGGCAATCATCTTTTCCGCATATTCAGGATCTGGACACCTGACAATGTTGCTCTCTATCTATGAATGAATCATGAACTGAAGTCAGGTTAAGAGCGCAGGGGAGAGAAAAATATGGAAAAAAAAAAAGAACTAAACCAGCAAATATACCTGATCAAGTGTAAGAGAGTAAGGATCAACCCTATCCTCTGGAAGTATAACCTTATGGACTTGTGAGACATAGGCAAGAATCTGAAGGCGGAAAGAAAAGAAAGGCAAATCAAATAAACGAAATTCCAGCATGTCAAGTAAATGACACGTTTCTGCTTGCAAATCAGATTAACCGTGGAAGTTTACTGGCTCTTGTGTCCAATTGGTAGTCAAACAAAATAACGAACGAACATTATGTGGGAAGTGGACATTAAATCAAATCCAAACAAAATACTAAGCTCATTTACCTATTCGAGCATCAAGCTTCACTCATTAGGTGCATCAAGTGTACTCAAATTTATTAACAATCCATCACCAACAAAAAACCAGAAAACGTTTTTACATTTCGAAACCAATCAAACAAGTAAACTTTAAAATATAAGGAACTAGGTTTCCAAGAGTATTTGGTTCAGGCTCCTTTCCCAACTTCCGAATTCATCTACTACTAAAAGTATAGAAAATAAAAGAAATAAACACACCTCTGTTCCTGCATATTGCTTGAGAATTTTCTTTGCAAGAGCTCCAGGTGCGACCCTTCCAATAGTTTCCCTTGCAGAAGATCGACCCCCACCCTTCAGTTACAAATTGAACTTCAGATTAATTAGCCATTGAACATGCATTTCATAGACGTGCTGACGTTGATAAGTTGAGATAAATAAGTTCATATGTTAAATTTTGCATGCTTAGTAATAGTACCTGAATTGCTCTGACACCATACTTCATGTCATAAGTCGCATCCGCATGGGAAGGCCTATAAGCTATTGACATTTCCTTGTAGTCCTGAAAATTGTAAAATCTAACATTATTGAAACTTCATAAGGAACTTTGAAACTGCAAGATAATATTTAACTTTCAACAGTGTTTCTGAATATCATGATAACTCTCTAAAGTAACTTGTACTATAACCAGCCAATATCACCTTAAACAAGTGTTTCAACCCAATTGTACAGCTGATATATTCTATCAATGTTATCCCCCAAAATTAGGCTAAACAATCATCCTATAGCAAGTCCCAATTTCTCATTTTGAAACATCCCTAGACCTCTTAAATAAGGAGTCGCCCTTAATTCATCAAGAAACATTTGCAAGATTGATACTGTAAATATGCTAATAAACAAAATTAATACGCAGCATTTTTCCTGTACTACAAAATCACACACACGAAAAGTAAAATCCTCAAGCACAAAAACTACTCACATGTCCTCTCTGATCAGTATTTGGGACAAATACATGGATAGGAGTTCCAGTGGTTAGTCCTGCAGAGAATGTACCATTAATAGGTCATCAATAGGAAACACAAGTTATAAAGAGTACATGACAGGAAATGGTGAAGGAAACCAAAAACTGACCTTCAGATACACCTGAATATATTTTGCATGTATCAGTCTCTTTTCTTGGAGTGGTGATTCGACTCTGACCTGGCCTCCTGCAAGTTTTAACTACCATTACTTTTGAAGAATGTGTGCAACATAAAGATCAAAGTCTGACATTTATCAATCATAACATAAAGGAAGAAACTTGATTCTCAGGAAAAGAACAACATGACGTTCCAAAGCAAAAGCCTGGGAATTTCCACCTTGATGAATGAATCAATTACCTTCTATCAAGGTCCACTTGCAAATCAGCTTCTGAAATGGGGATCCTGGGAGGGCATCCATCAATTACACAACCAACACCACCTCCATGAGACTCTCCAAATGTTGTTACACGAAAATAATTTCCAAATGTGCTTCCAGCTGCATGTATCTCTGCTATGCACAAACAGAAAGTGAACTCTTGATCTCTTCTTGCCAAAGTTCAGTAACCAAATATTAGGAATATACTCCTTAACCAAGACTCTACACAATGCTGCAAATGTCTAATGTGGGGATAGAAACTGAATTGACTATAATTAAGTGATTCAAACAGAACCATTGGCTCGCATTCAATTAAGCAGGGGGAAAAAAAGTCCCTCTTTAGTTCCCTATCCATTAAGATTCTTACGCGTTACAACAACCAAAACAGGGTAGTGGCCAGCTCCTATCTTGTTTTGTCTCAGGAATATGAATCTGTTACCCTTTCAAATGCAAGAACACTACTTTTTCCTCATCGGGCTAATTCTGACCATTAAAACATGATGATTCAACCTCCAGAGTTCATAATACAACAACCCACCAAAACCCAATATCTGAATTACGAAAATAAGATCACCCAAGTTACAAAGTTACAACCTTCTTACAGAAAGCAGAGATCTTTACCAATTCTAGCAAGAGGGCACTAACAAAAATTAAGGCATAAGAACAGGGACTCACGGAGCTGCTTGGGTTGCCGAGGGCGGACCGAGACTTGAACGGTGGATATAGATAGCTTCCGGAGATCAGACGGCGGAGAGACCAAGGAGGAAGAGCCGTTGAAGGGCTTGGAAGAAAGAGAAGAAAAAGCCATAGAGAGAAGTAGTTTGAAAGCTTAACTAACAAGAAGGAATGGAACAAAACCAATAGAGAGTTCAGCGAGACGTGAGTAAGAGGGTTGGTGTGGTGTGTGTGTTAGGTCTATGTATATACAAGTTGATATCATTGGTCTTGAGATGGGAGTCAGTGACCACCTACCCTCGTTTTCCTTTTTTTGCAGTTGACTCATATATATATATATATAGATATACATATTTTCCTTTTTACTAAATACAGGCTGATCCAACTATAATTTTATAATTTATAATAAGGACAAGAAATCTTTCTCTACCAATCTTTTTATTCTTTATTTTTTGAGAATTAGAATTTTTTTTAAGTTTGAATTTATTTATTTGAAATCTAATCTCTTCTACTTTATTTTTATTTTTATTTATTTATTTTTGTTTCATTATTATAATTTTATTATCCTCTTTTTTAATATAGAAATAGAATATAAAAAATAAAAAATAGACTAAAAACACTCATGTCAATAACATCAAAAAGTATATTAAATAAATATAATTGAGCTACGGATAAAATATAATAAAATAGAGTCAGATTGAGGTTTCTATTAAAGGAGGCATGTAACTAATGTGTATATATATAAATAAATGAGTCAGACTGAAAAAAAAAAGGAAAAAGAGGGTAGGTGGTCACTGACTCCCGTCTCAAGCACCAACAAATTAAAATTGAATATATATATATATATATGTATGTATATTTTGGTTAGGTAGTGAAAAGATTGTTTTAATATATTTAGGTGAAATTGAGAAAAGAGAGATTACAGAATTATAGATTAGGGTTGAAGGTTCAATCATTCCTTATTTGGAAATTTTGTCTTTTAATTTTCATCCCCAAAAAAGTTAAGTTAATGATGTAATAATTTCTAAGAGGGTGATTTTTTAAAAATATTTTAATTTAAAATTTTAAATATTTGATAATTTAAGGTTAGAGTATTGTAATTCACCTTAACTTTAAATAATTAGTTATATATAACTTAAAAATGAGGGTGAGTTTTGGAATAATCGGTAAAAGTTACTCCTTTATAGCCAAAGGGTTACAAGTTGAAGTCACAAAAATAGTTTTTTATAAAAAAATGTAAAAAAAAAGTTGCGTACATTAATGACTGTTCTCCAATATTAGCAAAGAGGGGAAGTCTTGTGCAATGGGGTAAGTTGTGTTTTTTATATAACTTATAAATATTTTAAAATTAATCTCATTAATGTAAGACATTTATGGATCGAATGATTTTGTGCGTACCTGTATCCATGATTTCGTGTTCTTTTTAGAAAGCTTTTTATCCACTCTCTGCCTTCAATCTTTTCTTAGTTCTTTCAATGGTACAGGAACTTCTTTTCTTAATATGTTTTTAACGTTAATTTTAGAAGGGAGAGGGAAGGGTATTTATAAGGAATCCTTTGAACTCTAATTATCTTTAACAAGCCCAATTACCATTATTTTGAGTCCACCTTTATATTAGAGTCCATGACAGTAATATGGGCCACAATGATTCATTATTAAAATTAATCTAACAATCTCCCACTTGGCCCATGTTACGACGTGGTGATTCAACAAGAAAACTTTCAGTGCACACAATACATTGAATCAGTCAAGTCATCCTTAATAGAATTAAGATGATGGGATTATGACGGGCACAAGTTATACAATATGATTCCTTCCATGTATCACATAATCAACTCAATTCATAAAACTTTAAGTGGGTAATTCTGTAATTGTTATCGCACAAATAAGAATTATGGTATACAACATAATATGGATAACCAGTAAGTGAGC
>JAOQMS010000003.1:32527800-32550388 GCA_027563885.1 Erythroxylum longipes | reverse complement strand
TTTAGGCAACCTGATTCGCAGTCTTTGTGGGGACAGGCCAAAGCAGTGGGATCTGATTCTTCCACAAGCTGAGTTTGTCTATAATAGTGTAGTCCATAGTGCTACTGGCCGTTCACCTTTTTCTATTGTCTACACGAAGATGCCACAACACACTCTGGATTTGATCAAGCTGCCTAAGAGTGGAGATGTGAGTGTTCCAGCTAAGAATATGGCAGAGCAGTTTATGGATGTTCAGAAAGAAGTCAAGTAGAAGCTGGAGCAGGCAAATCAGAAATACAAGAAAGCTACTGACAAACATAGACGGCAAGAGGTCTTCCAGGTTGGAGATCAAGTGATGGTGTTCTTGCGCAAGGAGAGGGTTCCGGTTGGTACATATAACAAGCTGCAACTCAAGAAGTATGGACCTTATTCAGTGCTAAGGCACATCAATGACAATGCTTATATGATTGATCTTCCAGATAGCATGGGTATTTCTAAGACATTTAATGTGGCGGACATATCCATATTCCATGTTCCATGATGCTAATATTACTTTGTACCCGAACCTCCTGCTCAACTCGAGGTCGAGTTTTTTCCTAGTGGAGGAGACTGATGCAAAGCAGATAGCGCTGGATTTTCTAGAAGACGTTGACTGCAGCAAGATTTGCTGCAAATTGCGCAAAATGTCATAATTTTTGTAGACGATGTCCGATTGGGGTCCACGATAGCTTTCTGGAAAGGGTTTCGCGAGACGGATAATTTTGAAAAGTGCAACAAGGCCTTACGGGCATCCTGTTGCAAACTTCGATGGCCAAATTTTGCGGTTTAGAGGGTCAAACTGTCATTTTAATTATTTGAGGACTATTTTATTATTTTCCATGTTTTGTTATTTTCTATCCGCCTATATAAGACAAACGATGTTATTTTGTTAGGCAACTTATTTTGAATCAATTTACAGAGTGCATGTGTGGAGTATTGCTATGATACTGGTTATCATTCTTCTCTCAAAGCTACCCCTTTCGAGGTTGTTTATGGCAGGGCTCCTCCTACTCTACTTTCCTACTGTCCTGGTTCAGCCCCATCGTCAGCTCAGTTTGGCACTGAAACGGTACACAAAATTAGATATTCCATTTCGTATTATGGCTAAGTTGGAGAGTGGCTTACAAATTAGATCTTCCAGCCACTACTAAATTGCACCCCGTGTTTCATCTTTCATGTGTCTTGTTTTAAACTGTTTCATGGTACTCCTGTTCATGTGGAGTCTTGTTTGCCTACTTTGACCCAAAGGGGAATCCAGCCAACTCCTTTGGCTGTCCTGGACTATCGTTTATTTAAGAAACGACCCCCAGCTTTAATTCATTGGAATGGTCTCTCTCCGGCAGCTGCATCCTGAGAATATATTTGTGCATTGAAGCAAAGTTTTCCCTTCTTTGAGCTTGAGGACAAGCTCCAATTCAATGGGGAAGGTGGTGTTATGGGCAACAGTACAGCGGACCGCTTCTATGGGAAAGTATACCGTAGATTGGCACGTCAAACACATGCAAAAGAAGTGGCAGTTGTTTAGTGGAGCAGTCCCAATAGTTCCAGAGTTGAAGCTGATTAAATACTAGCTGCTGGTTTTATGTCTTCCGTTTTAAGAACTTGTTCTTTGATTTAGCTATTAGTGATCAGTTTTACTACTGTTGTTACGTTGAACGTGAACCAAAAATATAGGAATTAGTTTATCGGTTTACTGATAAATTTGTACGCTGATTACATGAATGGGAAGGAACAATTTTCACGAACTTGGTTCTTACGAGATCGAATGGTTCTCTCTAGCGAGCCCTTGTTTCTTTCATCAAAATAGGTCACAAAAGTAGAAACTCACAAAAACACAATTCTTTACAGGCAAGTTGATTTTGTGTTAAATCGTGTCCTATAACTAGATCCCAATTCCGAAGCGTAACAAACAGTTTACAGCAACTTTTTCAAGCATCAAACTTCCACATTGTTTGGAAAGTCGAGCTTTGGCTATGCCAAGGGCTCTTGTAGCTCCATATTAATGGGAAATAGATAAGACTGAGCATATTGAGCCATCAATTGATCCACAAGCACTAAAGCCACCATAGCCTCCACAATAGGCACCGCTGCACCAACATTCCAATGAAAAATCAATAGTCATCTGAAGCAACCTTCATTTAAGCTAAAGTTTGCTTCAAAATATGATGTTGGAGGGTGACAAGTTATGGTCACAGAAAACTACCTCGAGGGGCAATGCAAGGATCATGACGATCACGAGTTATTAGTTCAATCTCTTGCTTATCTCTAGTCACTGTTCTCTGCTTCATCTGACAAATTGGAAGAGATCAGAACAAAGAAGATGATGAAGAAGAAGAAGGTGAGAGTGGGAGTGGGAGTGGAAGTACTCCAATAATGGGTGTGGGCTTGAAAGCTACTCTCATGTTAATAATCTCACCATTGGATATGCCCCCCTGCTCGGTTTCATTTGCATACTCAGCAAACAGTATGCCATATAACAATATCATTCAGAGAGAATGCAGGGTAGACAAAATTGTATTCCACCCGAATGATTAGTTCTAGTCCGGATTCTCCGATGCTTATCCGTGAAAAACTCATCATTGTGTTCGCTTCCAGTCAAAAGAGTACCTGCAAGGATTATAAATCCACGAAGACAATGATTCATTCGGATGGGAGTCTAGAAATCACTTATAAGTATACTTCAGGATCATTACTATGAGTTCTCACTTAAATAGTTAAACTTTGTATCAAATTCAAGTTTTTCCAACGTTCAAAACCACTGCCAAGTTCAGATCCCTTAGTTGCAGGCAATGACATAAGAGCTTTACCAAACTCAGCTTCAAGTTTATCAAACACTGGTGAGCCAAGCCCCTAATGAACAATAACATCATTCAATGGTGATCAATTATCATGCAGAATCTTTACAACACTCTGACTCTCCGTCAAACATTTAGAAAGTGTTAACATCACTAGCACAAGGAGCATTCCTAACGATGCACGTAACAACACCACCAATAGTATCCCCTCTAGCACGAACGGTATCAATGGCGGCAATCATCTTTTCTGCATATTCAGGATCTGGACACCTGACAATGTTGCTCTCAATCTATGAAGGATTCATGATTTAAATTCAGGTAAATAGTGCAGGTAGAGCCATATATGACTAAAAAAGAACAGAAACAGAAAATATATACCTGATAAAGTATAAGAGAGTAACGATCAACTCTATCCTCTGGAAGGATAACCTTATGGACTTGTGAAACATAGGCAAGAATCTGAATGCAGAAATAAAGGACATAAACAAAATCAAATAAATGAATTTCAAACCGGATTAAATCCATCACTGGCCCTT
This sequence comes from Erythroxylum longipes, assembly GCA_027563885.1. NCBI lineage: Eukaryota > Viridiplantae > Streptophyta > Magnoliopsida > Malpighiales > Erythroxylaceae > Erythroxylum > Erythroxylum longipes. The sequence continues at coordinate 32,547,039 of JAOQMS010000003.1, read as the reverse complement.
TGTAGCCAATAGATAGTCAAATGAAACAACAAATCGAATTTATGTGGGAAGTGAAAAATACATAATATACAAACAAAATACTAGGTTCATTTTCCTAGTGTAGCATCCAGCTTCATTCAGTAGGTTTATCAAGTGTACTTGAATGTATTAACAATCATCAGCAAACAGAAAAACAGAAAACCTTCTAACATTTCAAAGGCAATCAAGTAAGTAAACTTTTTAAGTTAAGCATACAAGGAACTGTGTTTTCCAAGACTATTTGGTTCAAACTCCTTTCTCCTGCCTCCCATTTCACCTACAGCTAAAAGTATAGAGAATCAAAGAATAAACACACCTCTGTTCCTGCATATTTCTTGAGAATTTTCTTCGCAAGAGCTCCTGGTGCTACCCTTCCAATAGTTTCTCTTGCAGAAGATCTACCCCCACCCTTCAATGAAGTTCAGATTAGCTAAGCACTGAACATACACTTCCTAAAGTGCTGGAATTGATCAGATGAGATAAATAAGTCCAGATGTTAAATTTCGATGCCTAAAAAGACTACCTGAACTGCTCTAACACCATACTTCATGTCATAAGTCCAATCTGCATGGGAAGGCCTATAAGCTATAGACATTTCGTTGCAATCCTGACAATTGTAAAACATAACATAATTGGAACTTCTTTAGCAACATTGAAACTGCAAGATAATATTTAACTATCAACAATAACTCTTAAATATCATGATACCTCTCTAAAGTAACTTGTACTATAACTGGCCAATATAATCTAAAACAAGTGTTTCAATCATACAGCACATATACATAGCAATGTGTGACGTTAGGAGGCGATTTAAACCCTTTGCCTATTGCATTGTCATCCCCCAAAGTTAGGCTAAACAAGCAACCAATAGCAAGTCCCAATTTCTCATTTTGAAACATCCCGAGCATCATTGACATCTTAAAATTAGGAATTTGCCTTAACTCATCAGGAAACATTGGAACGATCAGGATATCATAGATAAATTAATCAACGTCCATCATTTTTCTTCTACTACACAATCACAGACATGAACAACAAAATCCTTGGCCACAAAACTACTAACGTGTCCTCTCTGATCAGTGTTTGGGACAAATACATGGATGGGAGTTCCAGTAGTTACTCCTGCAGATAATGTAACATTAGTAAGTCATCGATAGGAACACAAAGTACCAAAAGGTAAGTGATAAGGAACAGTGAAGGAGACATAAAAACCAACCTTCAGATACACCTGAATATATTTTACGTGTATCAGTCTCTTTTCTTGGACTGGTGATTCGACTCTGGCCTGGCCTCCTGCAAGTTTGAGGAATGTGTGCCACAGAAAGATCGAAGACCCACATTTATCAAAGATATCATAGAAGAACAAACTTGATTCTCACGAAAAGAACAAAATTACCTTCTATCAAGCTCCACTTGCAAATCAGCTTCAGATAGGGGAATCCGAGGAGGACATCCATCAATAATACAACCAACACCACCTCCACGAGACTCTCCAAATGTCGTTACACGAAAATAATTTCCATATGTACTTCCAGCTGCATGTATTTCTGCCATACGTAAACAGGGGAAATTAAGACAATCTCTGATGTGGGATCAGAAACTGAATTGAATAAGTGATTGGGAACAGAAACTTAATTGATTACGTGATTTAAACAAACAAGTAGCTCGCATTCAATTAAGCGGGGAAAAACATAATCATGGTCAGCTCCTATCTGACTTTGTCTCAGGAATCATTATTCATTATACTGGGAATCTGTTACTTCTTCAAATATAACAACACCATTTTTTCCTCATCGAGCTGATTCTAACCATGAAACATGGCAGTTCAAGCTTCAGAGTTCATAATACAACAACCCACCAAAACCCAATATCTGAATTACGACAATGAGGTCACTTGAGTTACGAAGTTACAACCTTTTTCGCTGAAAGCACAGATTTTTATCAATTCTAGTAAGAGGGCACTGTCAAAATTAAGTCAGAAAAAACAGGGACCGACGGAGCTGCTCTGTTTGTCCAGGGCGGAGCGAAATTTGAACAGTCGATAAGGAGAGTTTCCGGAGACTAGACGGCGGTGGGCGGAGGGAGGAAGAGCCATTTAATGGCTTAGAAACAAGAGAAGGAAAAGCCATAGTAATTGGAAGCAAACTAACGAACTGAACGGAACAGTAACAAGACAGAGTTTTGAGTGACAGATGTTGAGTGCAAAGAGTGTTGCTTGGACGCTGTAATTATGAGCATGTTCGAAGTGTACGATCGTCGGATTATGTGTTGTGCTTTTCCTGTTTTTTTAGTAATATAACGACAGCCACCGACACGATTTACGATCGTCAGCATTTCTTTTTCTTTTTTTTATATTCACACGGGTTACTTGGTCAGAGGCCCGAGAACACCGGATCTTGTCCTTGTAAAGAGATCAAACAAAACAAACCAAGATTATAGTGTAAATTTTATAGACATGACAATAGGCCTCTCTCATGATAGCCCGCAGCTTGGGCTATGGTTCGGCGGGGGCACAGACAAGCCGAACCAGCCTGGCTTATTCATTTATTTTTAAAAGGAAAAAAAAAATTAAAATGGTATCGTTTTGATTAAAAATGACGAACAAAATGGTCTTTTTGCTTTCAGGTAAGCTTTTTTTTTTTTTTTTCATATGTCATTAATGTCCAGTGCCTATCTACGCACACGCATCTTCTTGTGCTAGCTTCATAGAGTGATCTACAGCCGAATGGTATTTTAATCTTAAGCGATAAGTTCAACAGTTAACACAGAAAAATCCAAGAAGACACTTCCTTCAGCCACATTCACATGATCCACACCGCATCTTGTCAAGATACATATCAATTAGAGATAGAACTCTATCACAATTAAAATATTATCCACGATAGTCCTTTTATTTTTGAATCTAAATAATTCGTTATTATCATCTAATTAATATTTTATAGGTCTAATTGATAATAAATATGCCAAAACAAAAAAGTAGATATATGCCGCATTTATCTAACAATCAAAATTTGAATAATTATTTGAAAGTTCATGTTTTTAAGAAAATTAAGTATTTTTGAAATTAAAAAATCCAAGTTTATAAAATTTGAACTCAAACCCTACTCTTAAAATTTCTTTCTAAAATTTTACAAATATAAAGATCTTAAATCTCCTTAAAAATTAAATATAAAAAAATTAATTCTAACATTTGTTTTCTAGCTCAATATGTTCAAGATAGAGATGATATCTTGGTTCAAATCTAATTTGATTAAGCAAAGATAAGATAATTCGGTTCAATTTGACTGAATTTTAGGTCAGACGTAAATATAAAATTTTCAAGTCGGATTCAAGTTTAGATGAACTCGAAATCAGCCAACCCAATGCCAAACATAATTAGAGGTTATATGGTGGAAAAAAACAGGAACTTGGATCCAGTAGGCTTCTAGAGGTAATGTATTCATTTACCAAAATTATTTTATCAGTAGGTAATTAGAAAAGTCGAGTAGGCGATAAAATGGACTTCCAAATTGCAATAATTGCCGTCTTGAAATAATAATATCAACGAAGCAAACCTTACTGATCTCAGATTCTTCGTATGTAACTTGAAGATGTTACATGAATTATGGTATTTTAAAACGTGGGAATTCTTACATTTTTGTCTTAACATGGTCAGGACTTAGATCTGTGTCAAAACATAGCATTCAATATAGGCTTTAGTGTAGAAAAGAAGACACCAAATTTGACTTCAAAGCTCATCTTGTAGTCCAAGGGCACGACAAGCTTGTAATGGAGGCAATGCTATGTCTTCGTTAGGTGGGTCAGAGATTATCCTTTTCATTAGAGAAAAACCAACTTGTAATTAGTAATTAAACTTTATGAATTTCATGAAAAAAGGGGTGAAATTAGGCAAATTAAATGCAGACATTAACTTTATTAAATTTAATGATTGTTTCTTATTAATATATGTTGTAATGTTTGAATAAAATAAAATTATGCAACATATTATTTATTTTTAAAATTATGTTTATTATTTTAAATTATTTGAAAGTATCTTGTGGTAAAAAATATTTTAAAATTTTACGAAATTTCTGTTAAATTATTTTTATTAAGAATTCTTTATATGTGATTAAAAATCTCTTACTGTTTTTCAATAAAATGGATTTATTTTTATATTAATGATATCTGTGACATTGACGTTTTTTCCTAAAATTAATTTGGATTAGCCATATAAATTTGCTTATTTGTGCAAATTATATTTTAATTTTTACTAAAATTACCTAAGAAACGTTTAACTAAAAGTCCTTTCTAAATTTTTTAATATTCTAATTTTTAATAAATCAAATTAATAAAGGTCTTTTAAAAAATAAGTGAAATACATGTTTAAAAGCTCATTTACTGTATATCATAGGAGAGTCCTTCCTAGAGATAAGTAGATACAAGGACTTGGATTTGGTCATTAGGGCTGCTAAGAGATCAACTAAGAGAGGACTTGTTCTTAGCATATACTTTGAATGGACTTGCCGCATAATGCATGGTCATCACATCCAACTTAATTAAAAGTTACATGTTATTTCATCTAATTCTCCACTTATTAGACCCTTAATTCTTTGTTCAATCCTACCAAAATCGGTTTTGATTAAAAATGGCTTGAGATGTATGACTAATTAATAACCGGTATGTTCCTCTTCTCATTCTTATTCCTTGTATGATGGTTAAACCATACGAGGAGGGATTATTTCTAGTCCTTATGTACGTTATTAAGGAACTATTCTCTGAAATCTTATTGATAAGATGCTCAATTTGCAAACTAATAATGCAGTAGCTCAAAACAAGTGTTTAAAGAATTGATTCCAAGCTTAATGGCTTAATGTAAACTCAAGCTGCTCAAAACCAAGTTGAAGTAGTCTATCCTCACGTCAAAATTTAATTTAATAAAAGACAAAGACTTATACATTTCTTATAATTTACCCAAATCCCAAGTCCAATTATTGGGTTCACATATATAGTGATTAGTTTGGTCTCCATCAAGAAAGTCAATATGGCACACACATGCTCGCTTGTAGACTTTCTTAAGAAACAACTTAATCAATAAAGCCACGCTGCGCCGCCCCACGTAATGTGACATGTATTGGAATCATCTTACGACAAATCCTTATAATGTACATTTATGTATATATGCATGTCTATGTCTTAACCTCATCTCTACCTCTTCCTCTTTACTATACTCTCGTACTTTGAATTTCTGAATTGCACTGAGTTTGTTGGAAAATGGATATTGAGAGCTTTTCACCCTTGAGGAGGGTCAAGGAAAGAATAAGAACACGAAGCAGTAGCTCCTCTAGCTCTTCTGTTAATAAGTTGTTTTCTTACTCTTGCGTCAGCTTCAAGTACTGCTTCTCTTCTTCCTCGTACAAGATTTCAGCTGCTAATGATTGCTCTCCGAGCATAGGTATGTTTAACACTCTCCTTCCATTCGTGTCCAAGAAGTTGCAGAATCTGAGAAGCTATTTTCTCTTCAGGGTCCCTGAACCCCCTTTAACATACTTACTGTGTTTTACTTCTTACGAGTTTAGACTGCAAGAACTATAATTTATGAAAAAAAAAAGAAAAGAAAAAGAAGTTGGTTAGTTACATGTTCAAAGTTGAAAGATTAACCTGTTACTTGATATGGTTAAAGTGTGTTTAGTCACTGTTAGATATTAACAAACTATCTCTAATGGGGTCACCTTTCGATGTATTGAGATAAATGAACATGACAAATTGCCAAAAGTTTCTTCAACTTCAGTTTTTGTACTTATATATTCGTCAAGTTGCATCTGGAGATGGAGAATTTAATGTTGTTCAGTGCTTAGGTAGAGGTTATATGCTAGGAAGTCTCTGTAATGGGTCCAATCTTGTCGGAAGAAATTAGTTGGTGCAACAAATTATTGATGTTCTTCTCTTCCAATGAAATGATTTTCAATCCTGATGGCTCAATCTATCTAGTCGTATCGAATTGACTTCATTACATTTTCACAATATGTGACCACAGATCTTGATTTACAGGTATGCCAGATCTTCAAAACGTTAACGAATTCTCATTTTCTGAACTTGAAGCTGCCACCAATTCCTTCCATCCATCGACTAAAATTGGAGAAGGTGGATTCGGATCTGTTTATAAGGTACAAGATACCGTCTTATTCTCGTACTTGAATCTGAAACTTCTCGTATATTTTAATGATGTTTGTGGTTTGGTTTTTGGTGTAAAGGGAAGACTCCAAGGCGGGCAAGTTGTAGCTGTCAAAGTTCTATCTGCAGAATCAAAACAAGGAGAAAGAGAATTCATGTCTGAGATAGCTTCAATGTCCAGCATTAGCCATGAAAACCTTGTAAACCTTCGTGGTGGATGTATCGATGGTTCTTTCAGAATTCTTGTCTACGATTACATGGAAAATGGCAATCTGTCTCGTACCCTAAGTACAAAGTCTTCAGATCCTCGTAACACAACAACATTCGACAATATGTTCATAAGTTGGAAAGTACGACGAGACATATCGATCGGTATAGCTCAAGGACTCGCACATATCCATGAGGAGATCAATCCCTGTATAGTTCATCGAGATATAAAAGCTAGCAATATCCTTCTGGATCATAAGTTCACTCCAAAAATTTCAGATTTCGGTCTCTCCAAGTTGTTTCCAGAGAATATCAGTCGCATAAGTACAAGAGTCGCCGGTACATTGTAAGTGGACAAACTTTCCTGAATCTAAATTTCTCTTTGCCACGACTTTGCAGCTTTCTGGTCATGCATATGTAACAGGTTACTGAATGGTGTTGTGATTTGTTCTGAAGAGGGTATCTTGCTCCAGAATACGCATTCAGTGGTCACTTGACAAGGAAATCAGATGTGTACAGCTTTGGGGTCTTGCTTCTTGAGATTGTCAGTGGAAGGAAAGCCATTGATTTCGACTTGGAGCTTGGAGAGCACTTCCTTGTAGACAAGGTACCATGTTACGTATGTATGCAAATTGGCAAGTTTAAGACAAAACTAAAAATTCATTAGATTGATTAATTTGAGGTATATGTTGTTGGAAAAAAAAAAGATATTCACAAATATTTATACATTTACATTAATACATGAGTATTCTTATTATAATACATAGAAATTAGAAAATTATTTTTAATAATAAAATAAAATTTATACAGAAAAAAATTTAATAATTATCTTTATTTTATTATAACTCTTTCGAAATAATTTTAAATGATAATTTTATATTTTTTTATCTCCCCTATAAAATGAAATATCACACAACTAATTTAAAATCACTTATATATTATTATATAAAAGAGAAAATACTTTCGATAAAAACTTACATAATGGGAATTTTAATTATAATGTCTTTATTTCATTATAATTAAGAAAATTAAATTCCACGAACTAATTAAGCTTTCGCTATTCAATTACTCCTTGAAAATTGTTGTACGTAGAATTCTAAACATATAAGTTTATTTCTATGGAATGTAGGCATGGGACAAGTACAAGACTGATATGCTTCTGCAGTTGGTGGATCCATTGTTAGAAGGAAATTTTGCAGAAGCAGAAGCGGTTCGATTCCTTAAGGTTGGTCTGCTCTGTGTACAGGAGAAATGTGGGCTTCGACCAAACATGTCAACTGCAATTAAGCTGATGAGAAATGAGATCAATTTCAGCAGCAACAAGGACATCACAAAACCAGGACTCGTCAGCAACTTCATGAACGTCAAAATTGGCCAAAAACAACTCCAGTCTTCTTAGCAGCAAGTTCAGTTTGAACCCTTTTCGTAACAAAATGATTAGTCTTCTTCTTTTTAGAAATGGTTAAGAGGGAAAAAGGGATCAAAACTAATCCTACCCATCTAACTATAATACACATCGAGGTTCTAAATTACATCCTAACGATCACAATTACATTTACATCTTCTCTAATTATGGAAATCACTTACAACCGAGTGATTTGGTATTATTAGAATCTGAACTATTTTTTCTTTTAGACACGAATTCTTGTTTAGATTGCATTATAAATTCAAAAAGATCTTATAAATTCATGGAACTTCAAAGTTATGTTCAATGGTTATATATGGTGAATTCCTTAGATGGCATAAGAATCTTTTGCTTGTAAACTACACTCCACTCTACATACATTGATCATGTATTTAGAATTTCATTTTCAAGGAGATTTTAACATAAAATTGTATTATTTTTACAAATTGAATCACAAAAATGCTACTACATGAGTTTTAAATTTTTTTAGAACTAACAAAAAAAGAGAGTAAATATCGTGTATGTAAGGTTCTTAAGAGAAAAGTCTTAAGAGTTTAGCTCCGTAAAAAAAAAAAAGGGGTTGTGTCTTTACCATTATACTTAAAATTTACAAGAGTCAGTAACTTATAATCTCTGATTGGAAATTGCTAAATTAGAAAATTTTTGTAATTTTTGTCCTTTTAATTGAAAAAAAACACAGAAAAAAGTGATGATGACTATGAATCATCACGTATAAAAAGGAGAGGGGAAAAAAAAAAAAAGACAGGAGAAATTTGCAGTGGTGCCCCCCAAAATCCCCACAATTGATTTCAGGAGATCTTGAAAGGTGGTCCTTTGTTTCTCCTGACCAACATGTCCTTTTGACCTGCTCTGACCGTATACCACATATTCCCTATTGGCCAATTAGAAAGAAACAAGAAATGGTGTGTGGGGTCCACTGTTCTTTAACCCTATAATGCTGCTCCTGGAACAACACACATTCGCACATACGCTCTCACTTTCCCCAATAACCCTTTTTCTTTTTCCTTTCGCTTCAATCTCTTCAAGACCAAGACAAAGAGAGGAAAAAAACATATTTTTATTTTTTTAAAGGTTATGTATTTAGTACTTTAAAGAGAAAAGACTATTCCCAATAAGCTAACAGGGGCTTGTGATGATTAGGCCTATGGTTTTTTTTTAATGCAGATAACCCTAAGCATCTGAGGACTGTAGGTTGCAGGTGAGCTCAGTTCATGGACACAGGCCTTAAATATAGGAACTTATTTCATAATTTGCGGATTATATTAACTGCAGCTAAAAGTTGATTATATCAACTCATATAATTAGTAGATAATATTAATTATTGCTTTTTTTAAAAAAAGATAATATTAATTTTTTATTAAAAATATTTAATAAAATTAACCACTTAGTTAGTTGTTGACGAGTAAAATAATTTATAAAGACATAATTTTTTTAAAAATTATCGGGGCATAAAAATTATATTTTTTAATATTTAATTTAGATTTAGATATTTAATTTAACAAAAATTAAATTTACAATTTTAATAAAAATATTATAATAATAATAATAATAATAATAATCCAACGTTAAATTTTTATCATCTATTAATATAAATGATGCAATTATATTCATATTTTTCATATAATATGTATAAATTTTATTATTTAATAAATTAAAAGTATCTATAATTATAGTGTGATACAAATATAGTTAATAGTTATGTATTAAAAATATTAATTTAATTTGACTTTTTATGTTTAAAAACTTAATATTATGATATTTCTAAATATAAACTAATATTATAAAATTAAATAAAAATTAAAAAGTTTAATTAACACTTTTATTATATTTTTAAAAAGCCAATTTTAAAAAATACAGAGCAAAAGTAAAGTAAAGTAAAGTAGAGGGTAATATATATTACTATTAAGCAAACAACTAAAAAAAATCTCTAATAGAAAATCGATTTAAATAAATTAACCAATAAGATGTTAACTAAACACGTTAATAATTTTTAAAAATGGCTAAAAAGTTAATTTTTAATTAATAAGTTAAAAAACAGCCCAAAAAAAACAGCCAATAATCTATTTGCTAGACACCTCAGTACTAAGGTTTAGGGTATAAGAACAGCTTGATATAACAAAGTTGAGGGTTTCTATGTTTCTGATCTTACACGAACATGTGAAGCTCTTCCCGTTAGCAACAGTTTTACCCTACTTGCTCAGCTGATCAGCTCCTTTTTCAGTTTCAGGAGCTTTTCACGTTCAATCTGAACTGGAAATGAGCTACTTGGACTATATATTTATATCATTATATAGAACTGGAAAACAGAAGATAAGTCAAGGATTTATCGATTAAAATGGCTTACATTAACCGGGTTTCGATCAAAACCAGACAATTGTTTGTTATGTGACTTTCAACTAATTAATGAAACTGGTAACGACAGATACAATGACCTGCAGAGACTTTTTATTGCTCATGATATCACATATTGGATTGTGTGCTTTCCGGTTTGACCCTGAGCTTATGGGACACTTTTTCTTCTCCCCTCTTTTTCAGGCAAAAAAGCTTTCACGGACACTGAATCTGTGGCCATGAATCACCTGGGCTGTCCATTAGATAAAGCAGGTTACAAGATGGATAGGCGACATGTAATGTAACTCCTAGGTTGTCAGAAAAAAAAAAAAAGAAAAGAAGAAGAGGGTATGTGTTAATTTTCTTACAGGACCTCCATTTCCAAGAAGAAGAAAAGCTTATCATGTGATGGGAAATCAATCTTAAAGAAAGGAATAACCTGAGCTGAGCCTGAGCCCAGCCTGAGCGTGAGCGTGAGCGACCGAGACCATCAGGTGAAGGAGGAATTATTCCTGAAAGCAACTATCGATAATATTCTCTGTAAAGAAACATCACATCATCATCAAAAACCCTAATAAAGAACCCTAGAAAGTGATAAGAAGATAAGCATCAACCTAAAAGTACCTTGGCTTACCCGCGAGAGTACCTGAATCTTTGTGAATTACGATACAAAACCTTGAGGCTTCAAAGTTAACAAGAAGCTAAACTATAATAAGATGAAGATAAACCTGCAAAATATGTTCATATCATGTGCTAATACACATGGGAACATATGCTTGGCTCCTCATACGCCATCCACGGAGGCCATCGATGCTCCGATGAGCTCTGCAAATGGCATACAGGGAGCCAGGCACATACGATCTGTATGCATGATATATAATAATACATAGCATGCACATATAAACATATAAATGAGTACTTTTTTTTTATGAATACATGAAAACTTTAGCTAGACGTGATATGTACAGGAACTGCTAGCTGCTAGAGATCATCTTCTCGAAGGATGATAGTCGTCTGATGGCCTTGAAGTAGGGTTGAGAGAAAGAGAGAGAGAGAGAGGGAGGGAGGGAAAGGGGTTGAAGACGAAGAAGAAGAAGGTGAGAAGGAGAGGAATTTTCATTTATGGAGGAGATTAAATAGAGAGATCTATGGAAAGCAGAAACTGGGTCATAATCAAATGGAGGCTTCAAGCCCCACAAAACCCTTATGATTTGGCACAAAACAAGCAAACCAGTGGCTAAACTTATGGAGGTTTGGCTAAATTTATGGGGTTGTTTTGAGAGGAAAAGAAGGAAAAGGTGTGAAGATATGGACATGGTTGCACCCACAAGCTTGCAACTAAATATAGACACCACCACCCCACCATCATCATCATCATCATTAGAGAGAGAGGAAATGAGTGTAGGGTTGGGTTACTAAACCACTCAATTTCCTAAGCTAACCCTCTGTGGTGGTTTTGAAATCTCCTTTTCTAGGTGGTAAAGCAAAGGTTGCTTTTCTCCTCTGAAGCTCACTTTGTCTGGGAGTGCTTGGAAACACATGGATTCTCTCTCTCTCTACTTTCCCTTATTCTGCTTTTATTTAAGATAAAGGAACAAAAATAAAAAAGAAACAAGTTTATGTATATCAACATTTTTATTATTCATCTTTTTCTTTGTTACTTACTTCTTTAATCTCTTTTTTTTCCTCCCTCTACTTCACATATCTTTACAATTTTGACAACTTATTATATTATTAACCAATTAAGATTCTTCTCACTTTAATTCTTTCCTCCTTTAAGAGATAGACATAAATTTTATTTTTGGTTATATTCTTAAGAAAATATAATAATAGTTACAATAAGTTCAAGTGCAAAATTTAATTCATGTCTAAAAAATATGAACATAATAACAATTATCGAGTTGGTAGAGTGGGAGGCATGGGGCCAAAAGGTTCTGTGTTTGAATCTTCCTATTTACACTCTCTCGATCGAGCCTATCATACAGAGCTTGCCTAGTGCAAAGTACCCAGTTGGCATGATTTGCAGACTATTGTATCAATTAAGAGATTTACTCAGTGCGCATCTAAAGGATAACGACTACAAATTCCTCCACTAAAAAAAAGGTAATTTACACTTTTCACTAATTTATGAGTATTTTCATATTAAAATTCTTTAGTTTATGGTCATATGATATGTCATCATGCATATGATAATGGTAATTAAGGTAAATAATAACTTTAGTTAAAACTAATGTTTTAAAGATCAAATCAGTTCAAGTGGTTTGAAGTGGTTTGATAGTAAAAACTTTGCACTGGTCAATTTTGTAATTCGATTTTGTTTGATAGTTTTTATTATTAAAAATAAAGCAATTTATTAATTAATTGATCAATTTTTATAAACTAATAAAATTTTATGAATCAAAAATCAATTTTTATTTAACAGTCTTATTTTTTAATTAAATTTTAAATTATTTTATTAAATGTTTAATCGATTATCCCATAGTATAATAGCAAACCAATTAAATCTTTTAAATTTTAAATTTTTTAATCTTATGAGTTTAACTTTAGTTCTAGTTTTGAAAAAATTAGGTAAAAACATGAACCATTTGAGGAATCTGAAGAAGATCTATCTCTATCTCATAGGTTTTGTTTCCTCTTCTGGTTGGATACGTGTCTTGTTCTTGTTTTGCAGTAACTTTTGGATTACATTATGAATGATTCTTCTGGCTAGCCAGCTGTTCGATCAATAGCTCCATTTGCAATTGTCACACGACCATGTAACCAAAAATTTTCAATGATTCTTACAGTCTTATTTTTTTGAATGTTCTACGAATAGTCAGTGTCTTTGTAAGAATCTTATATATTTTTTTTTTTTTTTGGGTTAAGAAGGGCCACCAATAGAATTTTAGGGTTGACATCAAAAACAAAAGTTGTCAGGTTCGTCGTGTATGTCTCCCTGTCTTTCGTTTCAGATCTGAAAACATAGATTCTTTGGATGGATTTTTGAGGGCATATGAATTTCAAGGTCATGTTGCTTCATGTTCACATATAAGCCAAGGAAGTGCTGCAATTTGGTATTTCATTGAAGAATATGTATTGTAATTTGTTAATACTAAACACTTAATTTTACTAAATATTTTTAACTAAATAGTTGATGTTTCAGCTAATCAAATCAATGATCTCTCAGTGGGTTAACACCCAGTTGTCAAAATCCTATTTTAAGATCAAGCTTAAAAAAGGTGACAGTTTCTTTGAAAAATAATACCAATACACTAATTTTTAGAAGAAGAAACTTGTCATCTCGCAAAAATGTATTCAAAGGCTTATAATAAATGACTAATCTAGAAAAAATATATCATTTATGTTCATTTAGTAATGATCGTGAAGTTAATTACTTCTAATTATAAATTAACAAATAGTGTTTATTAATTTTAATTATTATCAATTATAACACTTTTTTATTACTAAATCAACCCAAAGTAATAATTCCTTTCAAGCTAAGCAACAAATTAGTGAATAAACCCAAATGAGTACTTAGAAGTGAACTTGAAAAGAAATGGTTTACTTTGTAAGAGTTTTGGGACCCAACTAAAGTAAAGATCTACAAAATCTTTGATAAAGCAAGATTTGATGATTTAGCTTTTATGGGAACTATTGTATGATTATGAAAGAAAGTTCAAAGCACATATGGTACCAAGTTGAGGACCAAAAACTAAAGAATGACATAGGAAGCTGATATACACTTAACAGGTGTTTTGATCCCTAGCCATTCAACACCTATACACCCTTGTGTGGGTCTATATTAATATAAGAGACAAAGATATGCTCCCAAGTCAAGAATGAAAGGCCACCTTAAGCCTATCTCCTCATGTCATTATCCTTTTGACCTCATCTATAAAATCCTCTTCACATTTATACCTTGCCTTTTCTTCATGTTATAGCTTTTAATTTTTTTTTATATTTTTAGGAAATTATTTTTTTAATATTAAAAAATTTTAAGTTATTTGTATGGTTAAAGATGTAAAACTCTTATGTAATTTAAATTTTTTTGAAAAGCTCTTCTAATATTTAAAATTAAAAAAATCATAAGTTTCAATATTCTAGAAGAACCCCGTCTTTTATATTTTGATCAAAAATTAATGACGGACATCATATGTGGACCAATCAAATGCTAGTTATATAATGATTAAATCCAACTTTTTAATTTGAACAAAACTAATTAAAATCAACTTAATTGAATAATTTATTATAATTATTTTAAATTATTAAGTTAAGACAAATTTAACTAGTTTGAAACTGATTAAAGAACTGAGTTGGGATGTTATGTCGATAATTAATATTTGATTAGCTCATGTATGATATTGATATTGCATGTGATTCGTTGTTATTTTTTTAACTGAATTTAAGAAGAAGAATTTTCCTTAAAGAATTTTAAAATTTAGAGGATTTTTCTAAAGTTCTTAAACCATAAAAAATAATTTTGTCTTTTACCCTTATTTATAACACAAATTTTCAATAATAAAATAATTAAATTCTTTTCCATAAAAATAATTTTAAGAATATTTAACCTTCCGTTTTTCAACTTACATTACAACTCCTTTAGTACTGCACCAGTAAATTGTTATACCACTTATTTAACTCTCATGATGTTTTATTTTCTAAAATTTGTTAAAATCTGACTGAAAAAGTTTAGATTAATATGATTTGAATCAATTATGTTGTTGATTTGAGTGCCTTTTAGAAAATATTGAATTCTTTTTTACATCATGAATTAATCAAAAGATAATCAACGAAAAGTCAAAGAATTCAATGCACAAAGTTCCTCTCTTTGTAAAAGTTGAGAGAAGGACATCAATTATATATAATATTCTTTTTATAATTTTACAAAGAGTCTGTTTTTGTTATTTGAATATGTAATCTTTCACTTACAAATCAATAACTTTACCTATTGTTCCAAATTTCTAGCGAATTATTAAGAAGATAAATTATTAAAATGCAAATTGAGAAATAGCAATTCAAAGAGGAGTGACTGATTGCGTAAATGGCTCCTGGAAAGTAACAAAAAATTGGTTATAAAATAAACACTAGCTTTGTGCATAAAACCCTAGATTAGCGGAGGATTGTATCGTATATCATGTCAAGACTAGTGAGAGATTAATAATCATCACTGAAAAAAAAATCCACTTACAAGTTGTCTTCGCTAGTGGATGAGTTGACAAGACTCTGTCTTGTTTCATTTCTTTGTACTTAAGGTTTCTTTGTTCTCAACTTGTTCTTTTGGACCTATATGCTTCGCCTTCCAAAATGAAGTCGACAGTACTGTTCTTGTCATATGAAAATTTCCAATCCTATTTTTTGTCAGATTCCCACAGATAATTATTGTCATACATTATGTCAATAGTTTTTGAAATCACAAACAATACATATAATTACAAACAAGGTGAATAATATAATATAATATAATTGTAATTATAACTATAATTCGTACATTAAGATTAAAAAAAGAATTATTAATTATTTGTTTTGATGTGAGTATGAATAAAAAAATTATAACTCATATTAGAATCTTATAAATATGAATATTATGAAACTTGGCTTGAGCGTTAACAAATTTAACTAAGCAAATATTAACAATAAAAGCACTTCAAATCTTTTATTTCAGTTACTTTTTTTATTAAATTTCATCCATATATTTATATTGGGTCTAAATAAATTGCAAATAAGATTTATTAGAACATAACAGAAATATCATAATCCAAACTAAAAATTTAAACCCACTCAAAAGGCTAGCAAGAAAAAAAAAAGTATGTACTATACAGGTATATGCTTGTTTCACAAAAAACCAACATAAAAGTTAAAGCTCACGGACAAGAATTGATGACAAGAAATGTCATCGGGGAAACTAAAAAACAAATGAACTTAAAGGAAACCAAAAAGAAAAAGGAAAAAAAAAGAAATACTTTTCAATTCCGTCAAGATTTTAATTTATAAATCACAATTATAATTATTATTGCAAAATTATAATTTATTGTAATTTGGGCTTGATTATTTACAATTGTGTTATTATAACTCATCATCATCAATTACACAATACACCAACTAATGATATACTTAACATTGTCTTCAAAACCGGACTGAAAATTAAATTGGTAAGATAAAAAATTTAAAGTTTAAAAAATTCAATTAGTATTAAACTGTCATAAAATATGTTAAATATTTAAATTAAAAAATTTTAAAAATAATTAAAAAACACTATCTTTACATATCGAAAAATTTAAATAAAAATTAATTGATTAAAGATTTTCATTATTATCTTGCGGAATTAGTGCTGGTTTGATACTTAAAAAACCGAATAAGTCCACTTGGAATGCAACAAAACATGTGTAAGAAGTGCAAGTGATTTGTGCATGCCTGTGATAAAATATAATAAACAGAAAAAGAGTATTAAAGAAAGTGGTGAGAAGGTGAATAGAGAGAGGGATCGATCTTCCTTTTGTGTCTTTGAAAAGGCTGCAAGATTAAGAAGGTGGTCGAATTTGTTTTCATTATTGTATGTAGAAAATGGTAAACGATCCAAAACGATAAAAAGGAAAGATTGTTGAAAGATGTTTATTAAAATTGGAAAAAATAAAAAATTTAAATCTTTTATCGTGTATAGTGTTGGAAGCAACAAGTGTGGGAATCGTTGTGTCAGAGATTATACTTACGGGTCTTCCACTCTGTTTGTATGTATCTAAGTGTCTCTCCTGGTTTGATATTCTACTGATCATCTTCATCTTTATCGTGATCCGACCCTAAGCAAACCCTTTTATGCTCTGTATCTATACATATATATATGTATATATTCTAATATACATGTATGTATAGTAAGCAAAATACAAATAGAACTCAGTTTCTTGGACTCAAGCAAGCTTGACAGGCCATTTTTGTAGCCTTTCTCTTCTTCTATACGCCTCGAACTGCACACTCGATACAACACATTCACGCACACACATATTCACAAGCTCACCCACAACCCACATATTGTGATGATGAGAGCAGGCAGGTCTCAGACCTGTCATGTGCCAGCCAGCTTCCGCACTTCTGATGATCTGCTTCGTCCTTAAAAAAAAGGTTTATAAACTTGAGAGCTCTTTAATTTAAAGTACGTTAATTAACATCTTAATTATTCTATAATCGTTATAATATTGTAATTATGGTTCGAACACTTTCTTAATTTATTGAAAAAATTTGAAATCTAAAAAATTTTAATTAATATTTTACTTAATTTATAAAGAACAATTGTTTCAATATTAAATCATAGTATTGTGATTGGAATGTGAATTTTAATTTTAATTTATTATCAAAATTTTAATAAACACAAAATATTTTTATTATCATCTTACTTTTATTTATTGAGGGTGAGTCTATAAGTTGCTCCTTTATAATCATTTGTTACAAGTTTAAGTCAAAGAAACAACCTCTTTGTATATGACCCTCCTTAAGACATCCACAAAATAAGGAGCTTTGTATCAAGTAGGAGTGACTTAATTAGTTTTAACTCTTCACTTAAGACTTTTTTTTATAGGAGGTCTTGAGTTCGAGTCACCAACAAGGAGGGAAGATGGAGAATTTTCCCTGTTGATAATCCTCTAACCCCCTCTAATTCTTTGGTCGGATCAATTGTGGATGTCTCGCTTCCAGTGAGGCAATGTGAGAGTTGGAACTACTAGGGAACCTGAGGCTGATGAAAACCTGATGTTAAGCAGGGCCGGTGATCAATCAGCAGCTGACCAATTAATATGCGACGATTCTTTGTGCGCAGAAGTGTACAAGCTACGTAAGAACCTGAGGGACCTTAAGATTCCAAATTTACCTCCTCTAGGACTCTTGAGGTGAGGTTTTAGGAACTTAGGATTAATCCAACGAAGTTGAAATACCTAATGTATATATATAAAAAAAGGAGCTTCGTGTACTAATTACGTTAACTTTTTTACTTTTCTATATTACATTATTATAATTATAACCTAAACTATCACTTTAATTAATTTATTATAATTTTTTAATAAACTCAAATTTTCAAAAATAATTTAATTAATACCTTAAATAATCGTTTAATTACAATATCGTTGTTATGGTCCAAACTCTCATTTTAATTTAGTATAATTATTTTAAGAAAATTTGAGCTTTTCAAAATATTTTAATTAACATTTTGCTTAATTTATACAACTTAAGCATATTAGATTTAATCATAATATTATAATAATAACTTAACAGAAGACTTGATAGGATTATATAACAAGAACTTCTTCATTTCCAACCCTTTTGAAGTTAGGTTGTATAATGGCCAACCAAGTTCATCACACATATTCCAAGAGACCAGGAACTGAGGTTAGGTAAATTTATTTAAAAAGATACAAAATTTATATTACTTGTTCTGTATGTATATGGTGTGTGCCATATATATATAGAGAGAGAGATACTCATTACACCTCGAGAAAAGCTAAGAAAAAAAAAAAACAGAGACACGCATGTTATTATGTTAGTGATGTTGTACTCTTTCCCATACATGTTATGTTATTCTTCTCTACTTTTGAGAAGCATTTAGTAGTTCTATGTATAATCCCCGCCGTTTCTCTTAGTCAGCTCTTTTGTGTGTTCGAAACCCTACTTTGTTCTTGGCTCACATCAAAACACTGTAAGATCATGTGTACAAAGCGTGCAGAGTTGGTGCTGTGCTGTGAATGTCGAAACCCTAGCTTGCTTGCTAGCTAGCTAGCTTTGTCTTGTAGTTTCGTAGGGATTTACATATACAATAAATTAGTGTTTTAGAAAGTAAAGAAAAGTAATGAAAGAGGTGAGTTCGAATTCAAAATTAAAATATTATTTGATTTTAATTTAACTTATTTTATTATTTTTTAAATTATAAAATTTACCAATTTTATATTAAATTTATATTTAATTAAGACTTTTAATCGAGTTGAGATGAAATCAAGCTAATTTATCATGCAATTCTTAATGGTTTGAAATAATTAAACATATAAAATGCCTCTTAATTAAGAAAAACAAAAGGATTACATGTTTGTCGTGGCTCCACTAAAAAACATGCTCAGTTTGTTCAAGTTTTGAGGTTTTCAAAGAAAAGTGAA
>JAOQMS010000003.1:32507637-32526299 GCA_027563885.1 Erythroxylum longipes | reverse complement strand
TATATTTTAATTACTTATATTGTAATTAATTAATTATATTTTAATTAATTAATTATATTGTAATTAATTAATTAATTGCAATATTGTAATTAAATAATAATTATATTTTAATTAGTTACATTTTAATTAATTGTAATAAGCACACCCTTATATAATAATGATACCTATTCTTCTAAATTAGGAGATGAATGAAGTATTACTAAAAATATAACTAATTAAAATATAATTACCTCTTACCAAACGTAATTTTAAAGTCCTAATTTCACTCTCACTACCAATCCCAATCCCAATGACATTCCTAATCTCAATCCCTTCAATTCTAATGCTACGTGCCAAACGTAGCCTATAATTATAGTCCCTTATTAAACTCAATCTCTTATTTCATACTCTTACCAAACATAATTTTAAAGTCCTAATTTCACTCTAACTACCAATCACAATCCTAATCATATTCCCAATCTCAATTCCTTCAATTCCAGTACTACGTATCAAACATAGCCTATAATCATAATCCCTTATTAAAATCAATATCTTATTTCATACTTATTCTCTTATTTCATACCAACTAAATAAGTACGCCCTGAATTTATAAGTCAGTGAAACACAAAGGACGATGTATACGGCGTCTCAGTAAAGTACAGGTTTCAAATTTAAAAGCTAAACACAAAAATAATAATTAATACATATGACCCTTTATTATTTATAAGGCCATCCAAATTTTCTTTTTCTTTTTTTTTCTATTTTTGAGTGGAAATATTGCCCATAATTTCAGAAAATTCAGTAACAATCAAACGTGTCTTTGAACACTAACAATAACAACTCGATAAAAGTTATGCTAAATTTAGTAATATCTAATAATACATACTCTTATCTTTAATTAATATAGAAATTGCGTGGACACCATTTTTACTATTTTATATCAAGTGTTCATTAATACCAACTTTATGGACCTTCAGGGAATGATCACAAACAGCCCAATGAACACCAACTTTATAGATTGGCAAGGAGTTTTGTTGAGAAGGCCCGAAAAAGTTCACACAATCGTCAAAATAGGCTTAAAAATCTATACCGGTAATGCCCGCTTGCTCGTAATAACCACACAAACGGTGGCCGATCATAGTCGCAAGTTTCTAAAGTTCATTGCAAAGGGGCTAGTGATGTTGATACAAAAATGATGTGAAGTTGGAAATAATTGTAAAGCAATTGTGTATGCTCCAATTTACAAGGGAATCAAGAGATGAGGAATGAACCTTGATGAATGAATGATAGAATAGAATAAGGTCTTACAATGTCAATCCCATTGTCATAATCTGATCCAACAAAGTTGCCACATTAGACATTGTTGGACGGTCACTGGGATTCTCCCTCAAAGCAAGCTCAGCTACATCTGCAAGTTTAAGGAGAGGTTCTACGTTTCGAGGTAGAGCTACATTCCGGTCAATAATGGCAGCTGCTCTTCCTATTCTGATCAAAGGCAACGCCCATTCGACCACACCGGCAGGTGTGCAATTCCGGTCGTATGCTTTCCGTCCACTTAATATCTCTAGCAGAACAACTCCAAAATTGTACACATCACTCTCCATATCTCCATTTAAATCCCTGTCATTAGCACTTAGAAGTCCAAAATCTGCAATTCTTGCTCCCCATTCAGAGTCCAACAGAATGTTTGAGGTCTTCATATCCCGATGAATCACTGGCGGTGTCACTTCACTATGAAGGTACTCCAATCCTCTTGCAGCCTGCAATGATATCTTCAACCTCAAGCTCCAATCTAGAGGGGAAAGGTCACCATGAAGATGGTCATGAAGTGTGCCATGAGGCATGAACTCATAAACCAGCAACCTCTCTCCCATTTCAGCACAATAGCCTAACAAGTTTACAATATTATTATGTCTTATGCTGCACAAAATATCTAATTCTGCTTCAAATTCACGACTGTTAGTGTGAATTATTGTGGCAGCATTAGCCCTTTTCACTGCCACTTGCCTACCGTCAGAAAGAACAGCCTTATAAACAAAACCAAAGCTCCCTCTTCCAAGCTCATTGAATTCCTTGAAACCATGTGTTGCATCTTTCAGTTCCGAAAGACGGAACACTTTTGCATCCCCAACATATGCAGTTAAAGATAGAACAGGTTGCGGATTGGGGTCAGGATCAGCCTCTGCAACTGGCTTTCCGACACAAAAGCAGCAGCAACATTTTCGATTCTCTTCACCTTTAGTCTTCTTCCTAGGAAGAATGAACCATCCAACTGAAACTAACAAGCAAGCTGACACAAAAGAGCCAATGAAGATCACTAGTTTCTTTATATCTTGCTGCTGCTTCTGATGAGCCCTCACCGAAGAAGGAAGCCCGCAAACATCCCAGCAAGAACTGTTCTGGCAAAGAGAACAAGCAGTGCATACCCTATCAGCATTTTCACTACATGTACTAGATAGAAAATAGCCCTGGGAACAATTTGTTCCACAAGGCAAGCAAATCTTCAACTCCTTTCTAACACATAGATTGGTTAACTCTGGCTCATTGAGAATGCTTGCATTGAAAGAGAACTTCCCAATGGGGCAGGAACCTGCAGAACATACTCCAGGACTGCATAACTGCAGAGGTGGGCTATAATCTGGTGATGATTGCCTGCGAACACTCCAGCAATCAAGCACCAAATCAACTTCTCTAATCCCACAAACAGTATACTCCGACGAAGCAACAGCTATAAATCCAGAACTCCTTGGAACCGAAGACGAATCGGCACTTCCCCAGCATTCGACTTCATGATTGTCCCTACGAATTCCACAAAAGTGACGTGCACCTGCCGTTAAACTCACGAATTGGTTTGCAGCCAGATTAACACCAAATTCATTACTGTTCCCCCAGCATTTTACTTCCCTGGATGCATTAGAAACCCCACAAACAGAAGTTCTTCCTGAGGCTAAACTCACAAAATCGACAGAAGTACGTGAAACTCCTAATTTAGCTGATCTGGGACCCCAACAAACAGCCCCACCTTCCTCACTAATGCCACAACTAAACCCATCTCCAGAAACTATCCTTCTAAGCATAAGATTCTCAAAATGCGAATCGCGAAAGGAATCAGAAGTTCCATTGAATCCCCAGCAATCTACATTCCCAAACTCTGACCCGGAATAGTAATATCCTTTAATAGCACAAGCATGATCTCTGCCTACTGCGACTTGAGAATAAGAATTGCTCTGAAAAGTTCTGGGAACAAGATTTGTACCAGGGTTCGACAAATCAAAACAAAATGCCTGAGACATGTTCGACGTAATGCCGCAAATAAGCCCCTCCCCGCCTGACAGAGAGGCCATCGGTGGGTGAGAGCTGAAGTGAGCTGACGCGGATGAGGCAGAAAAGTTATCACCTTTGTCCCAACAAATGATCTCTTGTTTCCCATCAGCATCAATCGCGCAGAAGAACCCATTTTCTCCAAACGCAGCTGCTATCGGACCCGAAGACCCGTACCCAGAAGCCGTAAACTGCAGACATGGAAGCACAAGAAGGAGAACGACGAGGAGAGAAACAGACAGGAATGGTGAGACTTTCATGTCAACGCCGTTGTCATAAGAATAGTAGTTGGAGATTGTTTTGAGGAACTTGTGATGGCCATGAAGGGTTATGGACATTTTTATTACAGATTCACATTTCAGACAGTTAGAAGTCAAAGGAAGGTGACTGTCTGAACCAAACGTAGAGTTAGTTAATCCATGTAACTGTAATTTAAAAATCCGGAGGCCTAACTGCTTCAGTCCCTGTAGCTCTAGTTGACTACAAGTCCCAACTCTTTAGCATATCAATCCATGAAAATGCAAGGTTTTAAATTGTGGATTGCGATTTACAGAATGATTCCGGGTGCAATTAAAGGCGAAATTGTGCCGTAATTCCTTTGAAAGGTTGAGCAGAACCAGGCTGTAACTAAGAGGACACAGGACAGGACACGGGTTAATGTTAACTAGGCCCCCAGGAGAACAACTTTGTTTCTCTGAGTCAAGTTGGTGAATAAAGAATTGTAAACCATATCAGGTTGAAGATACACTAAGAGAGTCTTCTCATTACCAACCAGTAGACATCATCTGCTTATGACCATACAGCTCAACAAAGTTAAATAATTCACAAACATAAATACCAGAACGTGGGCTGTTCATGCACATGTTTCCTAACTTTCAGCTCCCATCAATGTGTGTTATTACAACTTATTGTAATTGCAGACACATCTGTAATAATAAAACTTTGTTGAATTATGGTTCTGTATCTGATAATTGAGGACAAAATCTAGAAATAATAGCAGAATGGTCCCTTCCATGAAAGAGCTTTCAAAATAAATTAATGGGGTTGAGCAGATAGTACTTCCGTACCCTGCAAACAGTGTTTTTTAAAAGCATCCAAAGTGGTGGTAAGATTTAGTCAATGGAGACAATAGGCACATTCTCTGGTGCATCAGACGATTAAGAAGTCCCCAAGTTGTGATTTAGTTGGTGGTTTGGCTTCAAGATTAACAACTCTCTCTCTAAATTCAAAGGTCAAAATCGTGAAACTTAAGGTTCCAGGTGAAAAGAACTTTATGGCCGAGTGGTTCCAATTAAAGACTTTAAGATATTGCTTGTAATGCAACCTAATAATGGCAATGGTTTTTAGGCTGGTTTGATCCCAGTCAGTTCCAGACATACTCAAAAAGTTCAAACCCGTTTATTAGACTGAAGTTAAAATTTTTTCAGTTTGAATCTGATCTAACCAAACTTGAATCAACTACTCAAAAAGTAAAAATTAGCTTGTTAGATTGAAGTTTCGCAGTTTTAATCCGACTGAAATTACATGAATCAGCTGTTAAAAGTGCAGATTTCGAGCTAGATATATAAATATAAATTAACTACTAAGCGGATCGATCTGAACTTGAGTTAATCTACCATTCATGATGTAATATGAATTAAAAGTGGAGACCTCGTATCATTTGTATAAATATGAATCAACGACTAGGTTTACGGATTATTATATGTTTCTATAAGTTTAGTCAATTGTACTTCACTCGATGCCGATACAAGGACATAGGAAACCTGTTTTCATTAAACAAAACAGTTACATGGGACTTTTACAGTGAAGAAGCGAGCAGATAAAAAAGATCGGAATTGTTCAAGGCGAAACTGATCTTGGGATGATAATGTCTCCAATGTTGTTGTGCCAGGGATCAGCCAGGTGAGTTGCCAAGTTCTCCAGAGGTCCAGTTCCAGGGTAAGCTGATTGTTGCACACAGAATCCCACAAATGCCAGTAAAGCTAAACGACCTACAGAACCAAAAATTTCATACATGTTTAGTGCTTTAATCCTTAAAAAAACCATGTGAACTGAACTGGGGTTTTTAAGGTTTTTGTACCGTTTTTGATCTCTTTGACCTTGTACTCCTCGAACTTGACAGGGTCCTTGGAATAACCCAAAGGGTCAAAAGCACCACCTGGGTACTTCTTCTTCTCAGGGTCTTTCTCCATACTACGTTGGTGCTCAACGAAGGCAATTGCTATGAACTCGATCACCAAAATTGTTGGAAGAGTTCCCCATGGAACTGGTTGTCCTAAGTATGTGGCTTGACCACCTGGAATTGCAGCCCACTCCTGAGCCTTTACCCAGTTCCCATATCCCAGAGCCTCTGGTACTAGAATTCCAGGCTGCAATGTGCACGCAATACAGGAGATAGTTCAGTTTTTTCAAAACCATTGCAATGTCTTCTGGTTACCATTTTCATGTTCCAGGTTTTGACAGAAACCTTAAAAGGAAGGTCATTACATATCTCCAGAGTCATTGGAACTTGGAAAATTGGATTAATGGATGTTAGTACTTGGAAAACTAAAAAGGAGTCACTTGAACTTACAACAGCAAGCATAGCCCATCTGCAGTGAATGAGTTCAGATTCCTTGTACCTCTCCAGGTTTTCAGGGACCTCACCAAGCCGAAGTGGGTCGAACCCAAAGTCACTGAAACAAACATGTAACGAACATTTAAGAAGCCGAACACACGAACAACGTCAGTGGACTAAAAGAACCAGACACGTTTGTTTTTACCCAGGAGCAGAACCATCGAGATAAGGAGGTCTCGGTTGACCAGGCATCCAATCTGCAGACATGGCCACACGAGAGGAGCTGCCATTGACACCTGGAAGTGGAACAGATGAAGCAAATTTGGACTTGGAAGAGGAGAGTAGTGAAGGGAAAGCAGTGGCAATGCCACAGCCCATCAAAGTATTGGACGCCATAGCCATTTTTCTTGGAGTTCCAAAGAGAAATGGAGGTTGTGCAGTGAAGTGGGAATAATAAGAGAGAGAGATGGATATAAGCAAATCTATATGTAGATTTTGATTGGCTAACGTAACTTGTGTAGGATTATTTATTGGGCCACGTAGGATATGCTAATCCACTTACTTGCTTACGTGGAATATCCTTTGTATATGTGGTGGAGGTCGAATTTCCACCTAAAAAAATCAAGATCCTTTTCTTTTTTTATATATATAATTACCTACGAGTAAAAAATTTAACACAAATAAAAATTTTGAAAATTTTCGGTTTAATTTATTTTAGTAATAATTAATTTTTGTTTAATAATTTTTTTAATTTAATATTAAATTCTTCTATATTTAAGTATAATCTCTTTTAATTATTTTGTATTATTTAATTTCATTTATTCTTTAACTAATTTTACAATAGTTTAATTCCGATCAAACTATTTAAATTTTAAAATTTTTATTTTATTAATTTAATTTTTGATGTTTAAAACATTGATAATTTTCATAATTTTGATTTCAATTAGCCCAGGGTCCAACCCCACAATATTAATTTTTATTTTTATAATTTCCTTGATAGTCATAATAATGATTTCATATTTCATAGTTGATATTTTTTTAATACACATTAAATAGATTGTTGAATATGTATACTAATTTGTAAATTATTTACTTAAAATAAATGATTTTATACATTTTATATTTTCTAAAAAAATCACAAGTTTTTTAAAAATAAATCCTAATCAATGTAATTAGAATTAAAAATAATAATATACTATATATTACTCTAAAATAACGTTGTTTAATTTTAAATTTTTTAAATTTATAAATTAAAAGATTGTCATTTAAAAAACGTAAAAATCATTTAAATGAAAATTTAAATTTAAATTTAATTAATTCAAATATTTTTGTATAATTAAAAGAAAGTTTGATTGATTTTGGCTCCTTGAAATGCTTTCCACGTTTGGATGTTCTTATGACAATTGTATTAAACATCAAATGGATCGTCTCAATATCTAAAATGAATTGTATCAATGTCTAGCCCTCATAAATTTTGGTTTGGTATTAGTTAATAAAAAGAATTTGGTTGTTTTGATAGAAGAAAATTATTTAAAAAAATTGGTTTCGTAAATTTAATTTAAGATAACAATTTATTTATTAAGTTAAATTGTTTAATATATATTTTTTAATTTTTATAACTTATCTTATTATTTTTTTTAAAAAACAATATATATTCATCTAAATCAAAATTAACTTAAATTATGGATTTGTAATTAATAATTTATCAATAACACATTTTTATCAGGGATGATAATGACCTGACCTGGTTAAATTTTTTAAAATAAAATATAAAACAATGTCTTTTTTAACTGAGTTTGGATCTGAGTTACTCAAACCTAGATCGATTTGAGACATAACTCCGCCTAAGTCCAAACATTATTGTTTTACTTAGAAGAGTTGGATCTCGAACAGGTTTGGGCCTGACAGCTTAAGCTTAGGCAACCTAGACACGAGCCCAATTACAAATACTAATCTGGGCCCAATTGTTACCCCTAATTTTTATGATTATAAATTTATTTAATTTAAATAAATAATGTAAAACCTTAAAAAAAAAGATATCTTAATATTTGTTGTCTCTAAGCATCCATTTAAAAATATAAAAATGATTTAAAACTAAAGGTATAGTATTAAATATTTAATTAAAAATCATATTGAATAAATATTTATCATCAATTTATTGATTATTACTATGGCGTACGACATGTCGTATTCTATAAAATGTGCCCAAAAAAAAAAAAATTCCAAATCTCTTCCTGCTCTTGTCATCGCGCAAAGTCTCACTCCGGTGGGTCAGTACTTGCTGCATTTGGCCTCGAAACCCCAATTCTGTCATCGAAAAACCCTAATTAACACAACCCATCACCAATTATGAGCTCTTCGACCATCCCTGGAGTAATGATCCCTTCTCCTTTGTGTTTTCTTTACGATCAAATGTGTGAATGTTAAAACAATGCGATCTTTCCAAGAAAGATCCAATCTTTATGTGCTTTATTTCTATGATCTGTTGGGGAATCGTTTTCTCTTGGGAAGGATTTGAAAGGAATGAATTTTGCAAAAGATGTTCGATCTTTAACTGCTTCTTTATGTGATACGTAATGGGTTCTTTTTCTCTTTGAAGATCTGCAAATGTGCGGATGTTAAAGCAATGGGATCCTTCCAAAAAATTCAATCTTTAAGTTCGTTTTTTGATTGTTGTTGTTTTTGTTCTTATTAATGACAGGGACTGGGATCGTTCTCTGAATTCACGCGTCTATGCAAGGGCCTGGCGGTGGTTCTCTTCGCCGGTCACGCTTTAATTCAGATTTTCCCTTCTGCACTCGATTACCTCGCTCTTATTCCTGCTAGGCATGTTTTAATTTTCCTAAGCTTTTGGTTGGAGAGAAGAAGAGATTGAATGGGAGAAATTATCAGTGTTTCTCTGCTTTTGACTCTTTCTATTCTGTTCTGCAGGACAATTCCTTTTGGATGGAACCTGTTAACTGCTGGTTATATTGAACAAACTCTTTATGGGGTACTCAAAAACCCCTATCAAATTTTTGGCCCTTGTTTGCTTTTAAATTCATGGGAATTTTGGCACTTGATTTTGTCTGATGAGTTTGCTTATACTTTTAGGTGGTCATCAGTATTTTATGTCTCCTGGTTATGGGGAGGCTCCTTGAACCTGTATGGGGATCTAAGGAGTTCTTGAAGTTCATCATTGTGGTCAACGTTCTTACTTCAATGTGTGTTTTCATAACTGCCATCTCATTTTACTATATAACAAGACAGGAAACTTATCTGTAAGTATGGATTATCAACTTTTTGTGCGTATTTTCTATTTGCTTCTGCCTAGTAGTTCTTCAAAATTTGCCTCTTCTGCGCCTTGCATGATGTTGTCCTTTTTAACGGAAACAAGGTCAATCGAAGAAAATGATAAGTTGAGCTTAATAAATTTACTGGGTAGAAACTAGAAACTTTGTTATTTGACTTATTTACCTATGACTGTTAATTAGGTTTTGTGGAAGTTTGATCCAGATCAGTGTCTTTTGATCAATTTATACATCCATAAATTTCTTCTCTCCTTTCCTTGGTTCGTTCTTTTTGCATCCTCGTATATTTTGTTTGGGTTTGTGTTTTTCCTTGATGTAACTTATGCAGTTTTTGATTACTTCTTTTTCCTTCTTCTATTGTGTTAGTTATATGCCTATTTCTGGCTTTCAAGGAGTCCTGTCTGGTTTCTTGGTTGGTATGAAGCAAATTATACCTGACCAAGAGCTTTCTTTATTGAGAATAAAGGCAAAGGTGCATACTCTTCTTTAATTGTTGAATAATTAACATCTGATTGAAATTTAAAGAAATTATGTTGTTGTGTATTCTATGCAGTGGTTTCCGTCCATCATGCTCTTGATAGCTGTTGCCCTAAGCTTCTTTACAGCAGAACCAGTGACATATCTTCCAACTATAATATTTGGCACATATTTGAGTTGGCTTTACTTGAGATATCTACAAGGGAAACCAGAAACAAAGCTCAGGGGTGACCCAAGCGATGACTTTGCATTCTCTACTTTCTTCCCCGACTTCCTTAGGTACTTCAAATATGTTGTTAAATGCATCAGTCCCACAGCTTGTGAGTTCTTATATCCGCTAAGTCCTTCAATTTCTTGCATTTTGTTATTGCAGACCCGTCATCGATCCTATTGCATCAATATTCCACTGGATGTTTTGTGGAAGACGTGAAGCTGCTCTTGAAGGCCAAGGTCACACATTGGGAGGTGCTCCGTTGCCCGGTTCTGACCCCATTGAGGCATCTAGGAGGAGGTAACATTCCTAATGAATATATTTTGTTGGTTCTGGTGGGGATTAAATCGTGTATTGAAGTAAGTAATAATAGAACATTGTGTTTCAGCTAAGAAAAGTAGGACTTGCTTGAAGATGATTGGAAATAACGTACAAATATATGACCCATGGCTTACTAATTACATGAATGATATGTTTTTAGTCATCTGTAAATTGAGAACTGCTGCATGCTATTGAACATGCATGACAACTACCTTATAGTGTTGTAAAAATGACTGGCATTGGTGGCGAGAATAAATCATTTTCATTTGATGTCTCTCTTGCAGAGAAAGAGGTGCTAGAGCATTAGAAGAGAGATTGGCTGCTTCCAAGAGTTTGGAAGAATCTAAAAAAGACGAGTCAGAGAATGTGTAATCAGTTGGGAAACTCCAGTTTTGAACCAGCAACAGATGCAAAATTTCTTATTATAAACTTCCGAGAATGTGCAGGATTTGGGATTATGACTGTTTGTTGAGTAAATATGTAACAGTTTTTCTTGCTATTACTCTGAACACAACTATAATGAAAGATTTTTTATCTAGAGATGGCTTCTCCTTACTTCAGAAACAACTATTTGTATTCATCTTGCCATCTGATTTCTTGAAGTTGTCTGACACAATAAGACACTAAAAGAAACATTCATGCCGGACAACATGTAAGAATCGAAGGTCTGATTATAACTATAATAGACTCATAGTATGTGCTATGAAAGTAAGCTTGGTTTGATTTAGGGACAAACAAGTAGAATTTATCATAAATCTGTTAAGGAGCAGACAAATGATGCCAATTGTTTTTTAAGTTTTACATAACAAGTGTCAGAATTGACTGTAAATGTAAAAAATTGATGTCAGAATCATGTGACCGTGTAGTGTTCTAAACATTCTCCCGCAAAAAGAGTCAAGCACATCAGCTCTCGAATGCTACTTCAGCTAATACTGCTTGTGAACCATCATTTGTATTCCGAAAAAGGAGAAAGGACTACATTCAGTAGGGAAAAAAAACGAAAACCTTTCAATTCACTGTCACAAATGACTATCAGTCTATGAGGATTTATCTTCCTGTTTAGCGCCATAAACCGGAAAATATTAGGACATATCTTAAAGATACCTCCAGCACCATTGTTTGCACCATCACAAAGACAATAAATACAAAATTTTCAGTGAAATTTGTGAGATGGGCTTTACCAACGACAGCAACTTACCTGCTGGAATGTTGTTCACTGTGTTGCTGCAAGTTATTGTCATTGACGCATCCCATCCCACAAGTTTTGCTGAAGATTTTATATTTCTCTCCTTGTGGTAGTGCAAGCAATGGTCCTTGAGGCCATCTTTCCTAAATGTCCCATCTCTGTTGCAGTCTTGCTGCTCACCGTTAGGCAGTGCATAAGAACAAAACAGTAAGAAACCAAAAAGGGTACAAGAACAACGAAATGAAGAACATAACAAAGAACAAGAAACATTGAAGATGTTGTTGTGCTAAGGTTATTTCGTTTCAATCCAAAATTATTGGACTGGTATGATTGTCTTTTAGATTCATTAAACCGACCTTTTAATTTCATAAATGTTCAACGTTACAATTTCCCTGATCTTCTGCTGGTTTTGTGCTAAGGTTATTCTCCTTTTTATAGGGTAAGATTTTATATTACAACAATAAAAATAAAAAACTTTAAATTTAAAAGGTTTGAAATAAAATGTAAAATAATAAATATATATTAATTAATATACTTTTAACATTTTTTTTCAAATGCTAATTATACCCTATCCTACCCTAACAAGCAAGACAATACAGGGGAAGACAATACACAAATTGTGTTGGGCGTCGGCAATCATTGTAGCAGGGGAAGAGCACCGTCACCCGCCAGCAGTGGAGGAGCGTCGTCGCCGGTCAGGTAACAGGCACATCAACCATCGAATTTTACATGTTGTGTTATTAGTAGTCTTTGATAAAGTTTGGAACTTTGGTCAGAGGAATACAGCAGCGGCTTCTTCGATTCTTCGATCCCTTCATTCCTATAAACTGTGTGATGTTTTTAGCTGTATATATAATAACTACATGCTATGAAGTTTGGTGAAGTATACTGCTCTGCATTTTACGTCTGTGGTGTACTGTTCATATGATTCTTTCCGTTCTTTTCATATTTTTACGTCTGCTCTGCATTTTCAACGTCTGGTTTGAAAGTTTGCAATTTTCCTCATTATTCGGCAATCTTACTCCCTGAGATGTTGCCTTCACATCTTGGTTATCCACAAGAGTTATCAACCCATCTCCACAGATAACTATGCTATGTGTTATCGGACCATCTACCCTAGCATCAATTACGTTATGCAAAACGTAATCAGCAACCCCAGATTGCCCTCCTGCAAAATTCTGGTTAGGCATACCACGTAAATTCCGGCAAGCTGCAAGCTAAAAAGATACATCTCTGCCTTCATCCACTCCTCTACCCCATGATCCATTAGAGTTCTTTGACAAGACACACAATCCTGCTAGGCAAATAAAATGATCTTCAACACTTCAGGTTGATCAATGTTTTATATACAAGATAAGCTAGATGATCTATTCAAAAATTTGAACAAGACTTCAAATGAATTATGGGAGATCATGCAACGTGCCTACCTTCAAGATATGATCCAGATAAAGGATCGTTAGAGTTGTGATTGTAAGCTGATTCGTTGAGAGTAAAGTCCTTTAGACAATTCCTCATGTTGACATTTTCAAACTCCAAGGATAATGCTGCTTCTCTGTTCCAGTCAATTCTGTTTGTAGTTGATGTATCTGATGTCAGAGATGTAGAAGTAGGTGATGCTACTTTTGCTAATGAAGGAATAGTAATAGGTTGAGAGCTTTCAATTTGTGTGAGTGAATCCGTTAACAAAGGTGACACACCAGATTTGTAAACCTGTATCACAGCAACAGTTAAAGAGTTCAACACACATTAATCTTAGTCATAAGAAAATAACTTATTTAGGCAATCTGCATCCAGTTCAGCCACAACTTTCAATCCAAGTTGAAAACGGAGAATTTATTTAGACAATTCATATCTAATTCTGCCACAAATTAAAAGACTTCATAGGTCCAAATCAATTGAATATCTGTGTCTGCAATATACAAAGCAGACCAGGAACAAAAACTGTTACCAGAACTTTTATGCTGCTGAAATGCACGCATAAACCTAGAGGGAAAAGCAGATTAGTGTAAAGAAGTACCTCTCTCACTTCTAAGTAGTGCACAAGAACAATGTGATCTAAACCCCTGGAAAGCAAACAAAACTGTTAACAAAAGATATTCAAGGTGAAAACTCATAATACCAACAGTGGCACTTACTCAGCAAGCATCCAGTAACATCGTCGCTGAAAGTTGTTATTATCCTCCCCATGGGCATAACAACAATGGAGAACATCCACGCCGCCAGTCTATAGAATCAGTGCATAACAAATTATTAATTTGCCTAAGAAAACAGGGATTAACATACTACACTACTTTTTCATTTACTCAAGCACAAAAACAAAATCCAAGTGAATCACTGAAATGTAGTTGTATAGAGAAGAACTACAAGTCTCTTGGACAGTAAATACACACAAAATGGCATGACCAATTTCTCTGATTGTAGAGATGAGGCATTACACATTCTGATCTAAAGACGCAAGGCCTGCCTATATCCAAAGTAGTTACAAATTCATGCCCAAGGTTTTAGGTCCCAGAATGGTTGTCTATTTTTAACCTCCCTCCAAGGGGGAGTCAAAGGATCTTCAGTGCTTTGATTAACCACCTGAGTGGATAACGAAGTTTTGGGTGACAAATCATATTTTTGAAGGAAAAGAAGTAAACAACAACATGCTCTGACTATAGTTTGGTGATGGAGGACAAACTAACTAAGAAAAAAAGTGAACTTACAAATAATAAATTCAACTGCACACCTTCAACTTTTCGTGAGCTTCTCTGACAGTTTTTCCATCTTTTTTCTTCCTCCATCGATGGCCGTCTTTACGAAAATATCAAAGCAGACTTTCGATCAAATAGAAACAAAGAACTAGCTGAACATTGAGAAACAGAAAATCGGTTACAATCAGCATCAAGAGGAAGGACTACAGGGAATAATAATCAACTAGAACTTTTGTCATCAAGTAACAGGTTTTGAAGTAAAATATATCGGATCTTCGAACATGTCCCTCTAAAAAATGGAATTTCAAGTTAATATTGTTTCGTAGGACATGACATCTTAAACAAGAAACTCGCAATGGAACATGAATAGTTTTCCGTTTACCCAGCCAAAAGATACCCTTTTATTATGAATTTGCACATTGTCTACCGAACAACTAAAATGTACGAAACGACCAAGAGAATAACTTTTACAGCCTATTTGAAATTCGACGTTGTAATTGAATTCAATTCACCTGGTTGGAACAAAAAAATCAACATGAATTGAATTCATAAGAGAAATTGAAACCTACTCTCTTTGTTATTTCAATTCAGTCAATATTTTAAGCGATTTCAATTCCCCAACACGGCCACTCTTCTTTTTTAATATTAAAATTGGAGTCTTCCCATTATACCTGCACTCAACTTCAACACAATAACCCTATTCCTATAATAACCCACAACTACTCTTCTCCCAATAGCACACCCACGCAACAGCAGCCTCCTTTAATACAGCACTCCTCTTCACGTAGATACCCTTAATGCATTCATAACTCGGTCTAGCCTGATGTTATTTACAATCAAATTATTCTTTTATTTTAATAATGAACTTTTTTTATGATATTACTTATAATGAAATTATGTTTATAAGTTCTTCTATGTAAGTGTGAAAGTTTATTAGTTAATAAAGTTATTTTTTAATCAGGGGTAAATGTGTCATATAAAATAATTGAATTCATTTTGATTGTGTTCCAAACAGTGTAATTGAATTCAATTCTAATATTACAGGATTTGTTCCAAACAGTGTAAATTGAATTCAATTCAATTTCATTAATGTAATTGAATCCAATTCGTTAATGAATTCAATTTAAAGGTTTCCAAACACCCCGTTAAAGTTTCTGGAACACATGAAACGTCACGTCAGCAAAGCCAACAGAGACACTAAAGTCGAGCTAGAATTGAAAAAATTAAAAATTTGAATATTTAATTATCACGTTTTCAAGTTCAGGACATAATTGCAAAATTAAACAAGATTTTTTTAATTAATTCTAAATTTTTATTCTATTTAACTTTAATTTTTGTAATAATTTAATATTATTAAACATCTAAACCTTCAATTTCTTATATCATATACTATTTTTTGGTCTCATCTTTGAACGAGTATATGTCTCGTTTTCAGAGTTCCAAAACTCCTGGAAACAAGAAGAAAGCCGTTTCGTTTCAAACATCCAAAAAGCTGCAACTGTTTCACCTTAAAATCTGGTAATCACAAGGGCCAATTCAATGTATATAATATTTTAATAAACAGAGGTTTGAATTGAACAGAAGAAGTTATAATGAGATGATACGTGTGGGACACTTGTCAAGACTTCCCCTCAATCGATAATGACATTTGGTTTGTGTGACATTTGCGTAGGAGATAAAAATTAAATCGGCCGGCCACGCTTTTAGTTGAATTAATCGATCTTTATATCCTTAATAAATTTAACAAAGTTTAGAAAATTATTAATTTTCTAAATTTTTAGTTATTAAATTTTTTAAATTTTTGATTAAAAAATAATAACGGATGTTTTTAAAAATATGACTAAAAGTTAAACCGATAAGATAAGAGTTTTAAGGTTTGATCAGTATTAGATTATCATAAATGGTTAATAATCGAATAAAATTAAAAATTTTAAAATATTATTGAAAGAAACTATTTTGTCTATCAAAAAATTTTAAATTTAATTAAAAAAGAAGACTGTCAAAAAAAAATTAATTGATTTATTTAAGTTTATAAAGATTAATTAGCCTATAAAAACTGACTGATTAATTAATAAATTGTCCAAATTTTAAAAAATTTAGAAAATTAGTTGGTTCAAGATTTTCACACTTAAACTGACCCAGTTGGTTTAGTTCTTTAATCATTGATAATAACCAGATACATATAATGTAAATATTAAATGTAAGCTAATTAAGTAGTGTTTATATAACAATTGAATTTGATTCTTAAATTTATACCAAATTAATTAATTTTGACGTAAATTAATAATTTATTATTTATTAGTTTAGGTTTAATGTTCATATTGTGTATTTTTATTGTCATTTTAAAATTAAATTTTACGAGAATTTTTTAAAATTGAAAATTAAAATGAGTTTTTGTTAATTAAAAAATCTACTTCTATTATCCATCTAGAGTAATTCAAACTAATTAAGTAATTTTTCTTTTTCTTCTCATGAGGTTTATATGCTTGCACCCCATGTTTTATTGGGATTAGACCTCCTATTTCGATTATAGTGTGTCTATTATGTTTCATTAAATTTCATATATACATTTATGTGAACCTCATATAAATATATGGATGAAATTTAATAAAATAGAGTTGAAACAGAGTAATTGAAATAGAAGATTTGAGGTGTGTCTTATTTCTCTGCCAAGTAGCTAATTAGAGTTTCTTTATTAGTGTTTAATTTCTTATTTATACCTTAAACAGTGCCTTTTATTAAAGTATTAATCATGATTAACTATTAAAATACTTTTTATTTTTTATTACGAGTAGCCGACCTAATTTTCTGCGCTGCATCAGCTTCTCCTTTCCCACATGGGCCATCTGTAAAGCTCTCCCTATATATATATATATATACGTAGGCATCATCAAGCATATCTACACATCTGTACAAGATTTATTCATTTGTTGAAATCATCTTGTTCTTCATCTCTTAACGTACGTAGCTCTCCAGGCTTCTCCAAGTTCCTAGCTATTCTTAAAACTTTTGGTGGATTGTTTGGTTACCCACAAGGTTTTTTTTTGTCCAAAGATGAGTCAGAATCAGGCTACAGGTAAGAGTTTCATCTCACTTTCTGTTTTCTTTTCAGTTCCAGTATCGTAAAGATGGTTTCTGGTTGAATATCATTCACCAAGTAAAGAACTTTCTTCCTGATTCTTGATCTTAGAACTTAATCTTTGTTTTGGTTAGTTCTATAGTTTATGAAATTCTCTGGTAGTGTTGAATTGATTAGATTAGATTAACATGGAAGAGAGTTAAAACTCAGAAGTTAGCATTCTGTCGACAATTTAAAGAATTGAAAAGTGTCTGAGCTCTGAATATTATCAGCTGCTAATGCTTATGGCTTGAAATATGTTTGACAGCAGCATATCCACCACCTCCGGCATCAACCGGACCATATGTAGTTCCACCGCCGGCGGGTTACCCCACCAAAGACGATCAACCCTACACACAAAACCCTGTTCCCGTTGAGACAAAATCCAGGGGTGATGGCTTTTGGAAGGGATGGTAAGCTTCAATATTTGTACTTTTTCTTTAGGTTTTTTTCTTTTTTTGGGTTTAATAAGGAGGTGGTTCTGTGAATAAGGAGGTGGTTCTGTGATTAAACTCTTTCCGTTTTTGGTGTATGCAGTTGTGCTGCCTTGTGTTGCTGCTGTGTCTTGGATGCTTGCTTCTAGAGGAGGAGGAGGCAGAGAAGTTGGGGAATTCAGTTCCATTAGTGTTTTCCTTATACGTGTAGTTTCTTAAGAGTGTTTGATTTATTGATGTAATAAAAGAATAGTTTGTTGGTTGATTTGTACACGGATTACTCATAGTTGTTGACTTGTCTTTGTATAATGGATCACATTGATTCTTTAACTATTTAAGATAATTCTTAAATCTTATGGATCCGATCTTTTAACCAATGTAAGACTTGATACTCATGTGGATCGCTTTCACGAGGCAAATTGGCCTCAACTTATACTCATGTGGACCATTTGTATTAGACTTGGCAAACCGTCCTGAACTTTTGTCCATGTGAACCACTTTTATATGAGACTTGGCAAACTGGCTTGGGCCTGTTCCTACTTGACTAAGTTCGGCTCAGAGTTAACTGTCAGGTCTACTTTGATATGGCTTTGGGTTGGGTTTTGAAACTAATATCTTAAAAAATTAGGCCTTAGGTTTGGCTCAAACTTGAGTTGCTTAGGTTTAGTACGACTCGAGACTTGACAATATAAGGGAAGAAATTGACATTAATTTGCAAAAAATGACATTTTTATTTTTATTTAAATATTTTTTAAAAAATTTTGAGTTGGAATTTGAACCGTCCGAATCCGAATCCAATTGCCACTCCTTTTATTGGGATTCCGGCTAGAAATTCCTTTTTCAAGCAAGTTGAGCTGTTTTCCATTGTAAGGTGATGACCAACAAGTTATGAACTAAGAATAGGTACGGTGATGGTTCAAGTTGGCTATGTGGATCTTCTCTTAAGGTGAAAAATTTAGGGAGTGGTTAGTTCGCATAGAGGAATGGTAATAAGAATAAGAATGAATATAGTGAAGAATGAGAATGGATATTATCATTATAATTATGATGGTTGGTTAAGAGGAAGGAATGATTA
>JAOQMS010000003.1:32491173-32503234 GCA_027563885.1 Erythroxylum longipes | reverse complement strand
TTAATTAAGAAATAATTTATTCATAAATTAAAATATTTTAATTAATTAATTAAAATATTTTAAAATATAATATAATTAATTAAAATAATAATAATAATAATAATAAATTAATTACATTATAATTAATTAAAAAATAAAATTTTATTTATTAATATATTTTAACAAATAAATTACTGTTAATAATAATGACAATTATTTGTTACTCTTGACAAACAATTATAATTATAATAATAATATTTAGTTCTATGCTTATTACTATTTTCTTCTCCGAACCACGTTATCTTAAATTTAAGAGAAATCTTTCTTTTACCATAGGAAAAAAAAAACCCCAAACTTCTATAAGTAGACAGTGTACGATGCGTCCATACCCGGTGATGAGTTGGGCGTTTTCGGAGAAACTTCATCGCTAACACTATACAGACGCAACGAGCAGACAGAGAGAGATGGAGGCTATCGGTGGTGGAAGCAGCCTAAGTAAGAAGCTGACGGCGGAATCAGAAGGTCAATTGAGGGAAGCCATTTTTCTTGTTCTCTCCCGATGGTCTGCTTTGCAGCTTGCAATCGAGAATGAGTGGGCTGGCCCTTCGTCTAACCGTCTTGCCGATCAGCTTGTTTCTGACATCTTCTCATGGTTCACTTTCTCTAAAGGTTTTTTTACATTCTCAGTATTTTTATTTATCTTTTTAATTTGGGTTTTAAGGTAAAAATCTTTTCTTTTAGCTATTTGACTGTGTTTTTCTCGTTTGATGATTTTGATTCGTATTGTTATTTGGGGTCAAAAATTTCTGAATTTGGATGACTAAGCTATTTGATTTGTGCCTTTAAATTAGGGTTTCTTTCCCCTTTTTGCCACTGGAGATTGTTGGTTTATTAGTTGTTTTCGATTGACTTTGCGTCTTTGAAATCTGATTCCCATGTATCTTCTTCAAATAAACTATTTTTTTGTTCGATTTCTTCAAACAGAACCACTTTATATTGATGATCTAGAAAACATCCTTGATGAAGGCATGCTATCTCTTAATGTCATGACAGAGGATGGCAGCATTGAGGAGGTATGACTTTTTCTTAACAATATTTAAGATGTGATGTTCCACTCTGGTGCAGGCAGTTTTTGCTACTTCCACTTGTGTAAATATGGTTCTGTGTCCCAATGATACTTCAGGTAGCAGAAAAGTTGATGATTCTGCATGAAGAATGTTTAGAAGGTAATTATAGCGGAATTGAGGAGTTGAGA
This sequence comes from Erythroxylum longipes, assembly GCA_027563885.1. Lineage (NCBI taxonomy): Eukaryota > Viridiplantae > Streptophyta > Magnoliopsida > Malpighiales > Erythroxylaceae > Erythroxylum > Erythroxylum longipes. Next base: position 32,502,000 of record JAOQMS010000003.1, on the reverse strand, counting down.
CAGACACGAACTGGAACTGAAGTTCTCCAACACATAAGAAAGGTCGTTTTCTTTTTAGTGTTTGACATTTTCATGCCATCGAAAATATTTTATTACAAGCTTACTTGAACCGCTACATTTGATGTATAGGCTAGTCCTGTGCGTGATAAAATTTTTACTATAATTTTTGTTCCTAATTTTTGTTTATGAGTGGCTGTTAAAAATTTACCCTCCTGCAATGAATTTACAGATTAGTCATATTCATTATAAATCCTTGAACTTGAATAATTATGCTCTGTTAACCATTTTGTGTATGGGGGCCTGTTAGAATCTACACACCAAAAGTTTGGCTCTCCCTTGTCTTTCTTTACTTACAGCATTCAGCCTGAAGTCTGACAGATGATTTAGCATCCAAGCTCGAATGCCTGTTTTCTTTTTCTTTTTTATAAAGATAGGATGTAGAGATGTTGGATCTCATTTATACGAACTGCTTGCAATCAATGTTGAGGGGATGAAATTCTATAGTGCAAGGACTTGCTGAAGCAGTCATAATATTAGATTCTGAAAATGTTTCTGAACTTCAGGAATGGATGGGTAAGCAATACAGTTTGTATGATCAATGAACAACGGTGTAGAATGGAAAATATCATTATGCAATATTTAGTGCATACTCTTGTAAGAATCCTTTTACGAATTTTGTTGTTGACATTGATTGAAGTATTTTTCTGTGCTTATGTCTTGACACTTCATGTTAAGGAAAACTCTCAAGGTTGATGCTTGAATAACTAGTTTCTTCCATGAAAGATTTGAAAATTTGGGATATTAAGAAGCACCGTCATGGTGTACTTCGCAATGTAGTATAGGAGAATTTAGAAGTATATTTGTCTATTGAAAGTTTGTTTTATATTCTGTACTAGATTGGAGGAGATGAGGAGGAGGAGGAGGAACATGATGACAAAGAAAATGTCAGTGCTAGAGATGATGGATCAAACATGATGGTGGATGCACCTGAACATGCACCTGAGCAACAGTCAAGAACACCTATAGTGAATTTGCCAGTTGACAAACCCAAGGCTAAGGAAGCTCAATTTGATGAGGGATGGATGGTTGTCTCGTGTAGACGAAATAAGGGTAAAAGAAATTAGGTTGTATTGCTTTGTTCTTATAATTGTTTCGTCTTCAATGGTTTATAGGTTTGTATGATTGGCAATTTTGACTTTTGACATTACTAGTCATGCGAAGTGATGGCTCAGTAAAGCATGACGTCCATGCTGGGTCAACTTTTCTGGCAGTTGCAACTGTAATAGACTGATGTAAGAGGACAAGATTGCAAGAGGCTTATCTATTTCACTAGTTCTAACTATATATAATCAGAAGCTTATATCTTTGCGGTGAACATTTTACATTCTTGCAGCTTATCATTGAAATTACGGGCTGTTTATACAACCATTGATGATGAAATTGTGAAATCATGGGATGCTGATGATGAAATTGTGAAATCATGGGATGCCGATAAGAAAAGATAAACCAATTAGAGGCAGAGTGAAACATGAAAGATTAGATGATTCTGAATTGTTGCTAATTTCCTCTACTATTTGAGGGCATTAATAAGCCAATTGCAACTTGGCAACGTTCAAAATGTTTGTACGGTTTGGGTCGATTTTTGACATTACAAGGTATGAAACTTTTAGTCATCATAGAGGTGCAAAAGGCCACCTGAGAGCAGAATCCTCTCAAGTCCTAGGGATATTGAATTTGGGAGTATAATTCGACTGGAACATTGCCTAAATCAAAGCCTCACGTTTCCTTCTAGCTTCATCTTCATCTAAGAAGCATGTCCTTTTTTAGTTAGTTAGGAACGAAAGGGCTACGAAAAATGTCAGATATCCTGTAATATTCAATCAATCTAAAACTGAACCATTTCTTGAGTAAATCCTTCTATGGTAGAATTCAGCCTTTAGATTATTTTAGCCAACCTCTTGTCCCGAGCTCACGTAATCCTCGGTCAATCCGGAGCTGACCTGTTTCCTTTTTGCATCAGTCACTTAACACACTAGTTATGCAAGGGACATGATAGAACAAGACAATGAGATGAAGATTGAAAAAGACTCTATCCCTTTTCTGTAAGCTTTTTACCCTTTTACCCCTGTTTCCACTTCTATTTCTGGCTAATTTTTCTTCCCGCCTTTCTCTTTTTGCTCCCGCCCTTTTTCCTAGGCTCCGTCTGCTGCGAGCTTGCCTACCGGGCAAGCACAGACCGTGGCGAAAGAAAATGGAGAGTGGAGAAACCTCCGGTCTGAAGGAAGACTTCCCAGCACCAACTAGAGAACTCGTTCTATCAAAAGCCACAAACTCTGAAATCTCGGTTCAAAAGCAGAACCAAGAGAATGTGGTAGCCCCCAAGGGAGCCTGGAAGAAAAAATTTCTTCCCGCTCCAAACAAAGTATCTCTTAAGCACTTCACTGATGTTATGAAAGATGGAGTTATTTGTCCGCCTAAGGAACTGTTGGAGGCAGGTGTTAACAAGTGGTCTTTAGCCCTCGTTGGATTCTTTTGGAATGAAAGACTAGCGTTTCCAGTGGTAAACGCATGGGCAAAATCCATATGGAGTCATAAGGGATTGGAGTTACTTCGTGAGGATGGGACTTTCCTGTTTAAGTTTGAGAGTGGCTGACATTGTCCACTATGGTCCTTGGCATATAGGGGATCAGCCAGTTTTTCAACAGAGGTGGAGACCAGGGCTGGAAATGGATCAAGAGGGCATAGAAACCTTTCCAATGTGGGTACACCTACATAACTTACCTATGGAGTTATGGATGCTAGAAGGATTGAGTTATGTAGCTAGCTCCTTAGGCAAACCCGTGACTGTAGATACACCCACAGCCAATATGGAGAGAGTGGGATATGCAAAAGTATGTATTGAAATCTCGAAGGAGCCCCCCTATCGGATAGCTTATCGGTGTTAAGCCTGAATGCTAAAGGAGAAATGGTCCAAAAAAGTATCTTGGTGATTTATCCTTAGAAACCCAATGAGAGGAAAAAATGGCAACTCACAGGAAAAAGTGTTTCAAACTGGAAGTTTCGAAGAATTAGTATTGCTAGATGCAGATGAATTGCTAGCTACTAAGCTAGGGGATGGAGCAGAGGGAGGCAGAGCGATTAACCCAACTACCCCAGGGGAAGAAACATCTTTTGCCAACCTCGCCTCAGTTAATCTAACTTCTAAGAGTTGCAGTAATCAAACTTCGAATACTAGAAACCAAGAAAACACTGTCAAGTTAGCAGAGATTTCAGTATTAAGAAGTATTGACAACAGGGAAGAAATGGAGACAACAGCTTCTGAGCCAGACAATTCAGGTAATAATCTGGTTACTGGTTTAGAAGACGATGAACCAATTCACACGATCATAACAGCTGCTAAACGAAGTGTAGCAAAGAAGAAAGGAAAAAAAGAACAAAGGGGTGATATCCCCTGAATTTCTTTTTTAATCTGGAACATGAGGGGGCTGAATGATCCCTCGAAAATGTTAGTATTGAGGGATCTTATCAAAGAGAAGAAACTGATGTTATGTGGCTTATTAGAAACTAGAATAAAGGACTCTTCTTTGAAAGTATTTTAGAACTTGTGGGGGGCTCATTGGAGGACTTTATCCAACCACAGAGCTCACTATAATGGCAAATCATATGTGCCTACAACTCAGATTTGATGGAAGTTCAAGTAGAAGAAGAATGTGGTCAACTTGTACACTTGTCCTGCAAAATAAAAGGTCAGTATACTCCATTTTTACTTACCCTAGTGTATGCGTCCAATTTTGCATTCCAAAGAAACCTCTTGTGGAATTGTCTTCAAAGTATTCAAAATTCTGTTGTCTCCCTGTGGATGGTTGTGGGAGATCTCAACTGCATTCTAAATCCTAATGAGGCTGTAGGGAAGAAAGCTTATACGATGGATGATACCAAGGAATTTACAAACCTCTTAAGTGTGGTGCATCTAACAGACTTATGCTCTACTGGTCGGGTTTTCACGTGGACCTAATCAACAGGGAGTGATGCGTATTAGGAAAAAACTTGACAGATGCTTGGTTAATTCAGAATGGTTGCATAAGTTCTCCCAATCAATAGTTCACTATGGAGACAACCTTATCTCAGATCATTGTTTTCAGCTGATTCATTGCAGCACTGAGGTAAGAAGGGACAGAACACCTTTCAGACTATTCAATGGAGTACTACATTTGGAAGGAACTATGAATCGAATAGCTAAATGTTGGCAACATGAAATTCAAGGATACAAGGCATTTCAGTTAATGCGACAACTGAGTAGAGTCAAGCATGCAATAAAAGACTCCATCTATGCCAAGGATCAAAATCTAAGGGAGTTAAAATTGCAGGTGAAAAAAGCACAAAATGCTTGCTACGATAACCCAGATGATATTAATTGCAGGGTGAAGGAGCAGAGCTTACTTAGAGATTATACACAAGAACTAAATCTTCATCACTCCATTCAAAGGCAGAAAGCAAGGGTGAACTGGCTTAGAGAAGGAGATGAAAACACCAAGTTCTTTCATGCATCCATATTGGCCAGACGCAACACAAACAGGATTGTTCATCTTCGAGACAACAACGGGAAGCTATATAATGATCAACAAACTCTTCTCAACATGGCTAGATTGTACTTTGCCCAGTCGATGGGCCAAGAGAGTATAAGTCTACCTTCTGACAGCATGAAAAGAATCCTAGGAGGGGTAATAAGGGAAGATCAGGAGAACAGATTGATTAACGACATAAAGGAGACAGTCTTCAAGCTCCACCCGTCCAAAGCTCCTGGACCGGATAGGTTCACAACTCGATTTTTTCAAACAACATGAGATATCACGGGGCAATCAGTGGTAGATGCAGTCATGGAATTTTTCCAAAATGGAAAAATGTTGCAAGAGATGAACAATACCTTTGTATGTCTTGTACCTAAGAAGAAACATCCTGAGTATCTAGGGGAGTTTCGACCTATTTCTTGCTGCAACTCGATATATAAGGAGATCAGGAAATTGCTAGCTAATAGATTGAAAGAGGCTATTGGGTGGTCAATTGCATTAAACCAAGGAGCTTATGTGCCAGGCAGAAGTATAGGCAATAACATCCTTTTACTTCAAGAACTGGTGAAAGACTATTCTTCAGGAAGAGCAGTTAAAGGAAGCATGATGAAAGTCGACTTGTATAAGGCGTATGACACGGTAAATTGGAGTTTTGTGAGAATGATGCTTGAAATTTTAGAGTTTCCACCAGTGTTCATAAAATGGATTATGGAATGTATTCAAACTCCTTCTTTGGGTGTGCTGGTCAACGGAGTTCCCTCCCAGCCTTTCAAGAATGCTAGGGGACTTAGACAGGGCGGTCCGATTTCCCCTTATATATTCACCCTAGTAATGGAAGGTCTGTCTCAGCTTATCAATTCTTTAACGGCTTCTAATGGGCACTTCAAGTATCACCAGAAATGCCAAGAGAACAAGCTTACTCATCTTATTTTTGCGAATGATCTTATGCTTTTTTGTGTTGCTGATATAGTCTCGGTGAACATTCTTTTGAACTGCCTTAACACTTTCCCGGAATTGTCTAGCCTTAAAATTAAGGAGAAGAGTTGCTTGATACTTTCAGAAGATGTGCCCAACCTCGCTGAGTTTAACAGAGCTACAGGTTTCACCATTCCGTCTTTAGTGATGAGGTATCTTGGATTGACTATATCCCCATCCAAGTTAAACATATGTGGACTGCCTACCTATATTGGATAGAATAAAGAAGAGAGTACTTGGCTGGCATAACGGATTTCTTTCTTATGCTGGACGCATTACTCTAGAAATTTCAATGTTGAGCAGCCTTCACACTCATTGGATAGCGTACACAATCCTGCTGCAGAAAATCATCAAAGACATAGACTGATTACTTAAGGCGTTTTTACGGTCTAGAAAATGCGATAATGGGACAAAAGCAAAAGTCGAGTGGAGTGATGTCACTATTCCGAAGATTTATGGTGGACTTAGCATTCCTGCTATTAGTACTATGCAAAAAGTGTTGATCAGCAAAAAACTTTGGAGATTGATATCAGATAAAGAGGCATTGTGGACACAATGGGTCCATCAAGTCCACCTTCAAAATCAAAACCTCTTGCAGGTAGAAAACTCCTAGCGGTTTTCATTTTTCTTCAATGAAGTTTTAACTCTGTGCCCTCACATCAAACACTGTATAAACAATGGTCGAGAAACTTGGGTTTGGTTTGACAATTGGTTGGATTTCAGCCCTTTGATAGATCACCCACCCATTATACTCTCGGCTGAGATTACGTCTGCCAACTAATGCTTGTGTATCTGAACTTATGGAGGATAAAGGTTGGAGAAGGAATTTTAGAGGATTTGTACTGCTGTAGGAACACTTGTCTTTTCTTGTTGATACTACCTCTCCTGATAGTATCTGCTGGCTCCCTAACCCAAAAGGTGTCTTCGCCAATGCTTCTTGTCATCAAATTTTCAGAACCGAGTTACAAATAAATAGAAACTAAAAACAATAAAAAAACTAAAAACTAAAATTAAAATTAAAAAAAAAACAAATGTAAGACTAAACGACACCTAAATTTATTCTAAATTTCTCATTAACCTTATTCAATACGTCCAAGAATCAATTTATGCTTACTAAGTCAAAGTTTCAAAAGTAAAAAAAGAAGTAACTTGGTATTTTTAGAATTATTCTCACCTAACATTTGGTTTCTACTTTCTAGTTCTACAGAACAACATCGTTTTGGAGTTTATTATCATCTACGAAACTATTTCCTATTAAAAACCTTAAAATAACATTTCAAAATTAATAAAAGAAGTCTTAATAAATTTTAATTGATCAAAATTAAAATAAAGTAAAAAATTATAACTACAAATTTAATTGTCAATCAAACTTTAATGTGGAAAAATATATGAAATTATAATTCAAATAAGACAATTAAGATTTAAAATAATTAAAGATGGTGAAGAAAAACTTTAGTATGGAAAACAATGAAATTAATCTTTAATTTTCGCAACTAATTTCAGGAGAAGATGGTGAAGTTTTGTGTTAAATTTTTACTAATTATATGTTATTTATATTTTATAAATAACATAATTAGTAAATTTCTAACAGCGAGAAGGATTAATAAGAAAAGATGAAAATAACCATACTGCGAACGATTGTTGTCTTTGCCTGTTGCTTGCTACAAAACGTTATTATATGCAGGTTTGGCGTCGGATCGGGTTAGGCTTGGATCAAAAATTGAAAGTCCCAATAGTTCCACAATAAATGTGTTCTGCTACATTTATTTTGAACTGAACATTATAGTAAGCAGAAAAATCATATATGCAATGAATAATTCAATAACTGAAATTTGGTAACGCGATTCGGTACATCTCACCTTCATCTATGGAGTACTCACTTAGCTTAATCAACTTGCCTCAAAGTACAATAATTTTATACAAGATTTTACTGAGCTTATATTACTCGTCCCTTAATACTATCCACTGATACTCACATCCTATGAAAGTATTTCACTCACAGTAGTACAACCACTTTTTACGAACCTCAACGGAAGATTTTTGCAACAACAAAAGTTAATGAGTACGAAAAATATGATCTATAGTGATTGAAAGAATAATAACATGTACAAAGGAACAGTTTGAGTTAAACGACACTCCCTTGTATCTATAGTTTCATCGACCTGAAATTATTGGAAGTTGTCCGACAAGAATTCTACTGTGAACCTTTGAAATAATCATTAAGGCATCCTGTCACAAAAATCATCAAACAAACATATGTTTTATGAAATATTATAGAAATACAGCTGCAAAATTGATTAGATTTCTGCACGTTTTTCCCTCAAAAACAATGATACAACCGTCCAAATCCTTCATGCACTTGTAGAGAAAACTTAGCTGCCAAAGATGGCTTAAATCATTGAAAAATCTGTGATAAGTTATTAATTTTGGGCTAACTGTGGATATAAATCTTTTTAATGTGTTGAAACATTTATTTAAAATTAATGGATTTGAATCTATTGTTATCAGGTGATTTTGAACACATAAAAGTTGAATTTGAATAAAAAAGATGCAAAAAAAAAGTAAAGGCAATTTGAATTTTCAGTTAACAGAAAAGTTTTTAACTAAGTATGACACTTACAAAGGAAAAGTTTATCACTTAGTCTAATTTGAAAGAAGATTTAATAGACTTAGGATTCTAATTATTTTGGGAATTAAGTTGTTTTTCCTCATGTGGGGATATGATACCTGATTTCGCAGGGGAGTGTATCTAATTGAAAAATTTTTAACAAGGAGGACAACCCCCCTCTGATAACTTATCAATCACGTTCTCGTTTTCTTTTAGAATTTTTTTTTCATTTTTTCTGGAAAAATGGTAGATATGGAGACCAGACGTTCTGCTATTCTTCTCTCAAGTTTCATCGCTATTTTGAGTAGCTAAATCCTTCTTCTTGGTTGAAGGAAACCAAAGTTACAACCTAATATGTGTGAGATTTTCTGAATAAAGTTTATTTCATTGACTAATATTAAGTGTCTTTTACATTATTTTTTATGATTGAAATGATTGATCTCTAGCATGTGCAACTAGGAATTGACTGATTTAATTTACAAGTAGATTAGTAAGATTTGACATTCAATTTTGCTAATAAAAAATGGCAAATATGACTATCATCTTTTACATTAGGGATTGGAAATTCTAAGAAAAATATTTATCTAAATTAAATACATATCGTATATGTATTGTCTTGCTCATTGATTCTCTTAGTTCTTAAAGCTATTAATTAATTAAACTTAAGATCGTATCTAAGTTTGTTTTTATTCATTTAATTCTAAGAGACACCATTCGATGAGTATTTTTTAATAGATTTAATTTAAATTTGTATTGATGATCCATACTAATTTGATAATGTAGGTGACCCGAAACTAAGGTTTGTTCATCAATTTTCCAGATTTGATTATTTCTGTTTATTTCTAAATTTCGTCAATTTTAATTCCTTATAATCACGTTATTTAAACCCCCCTCCCCCAAATTGTTTTAGTTTTAATGGGTGAAGTACTTACCAATAGATTCATCGTAGGAACGATTTCAACTCTTCACTAACTATATATGTTATTATTAGAGTTGGTATTAATTTGGTTGCAGGTGACAACAATGAATAACAACTTTTTCTTCGCACAGTGAATAGCAAACTTTTTTTTTCACATATTGATTAGAATACTTTTTTTAATTTTAAATTTCTATTATTATGATTTTTGAAAATAGTGGTAATATAAAATTATAAATTATATAGTATAATATATTAAAGGATTATTTTGCAATTTAAAAAAATTCAGAACATATTTTACAAATTTAAAAATTATCCAAAATAGTACCTGATATTAACAGGTATCAGTACAGTATTATACCGGAATTGAATTCGGCACTAATACGAATACGGTATTCATAACAATGGCAGAGATACCATTAAGACGTTAACCGGTATCATAGTTTGTTAAATATGTGTTAAAAATAATAAATACAATTTTCATTAATAAAAAAAATCCGACTTAAGTTTTTTAACTTTTGAAAATTTACAATTTACAAGTTATTAATATTTTCAAAATTTTATTTGGGTTAAATTTGCAATATTCTTTTGTTAATAAGATTTTTAATTTAATTCAACTGACATATTTTTATTTAAAAACAAATATTATTTAGTCTAAAATATGAAGTTTATAATAAAATTTTAATGAAAATTATATTAAAAATAAAATACAAATGGGTACATTTGATGACAATCTTACATAGTAATAAAGACATTTTGTTACAGTAAAGGCAAAAACTAAATCAACATCTGGGAATAAGAAGTTCCACATGTTTTGAATAGAAGCCAACTCAGTTTGTCGGCAGCACAATGACCATCTCTATCGATTCCAGCGAAATTTCTTCTACACTCCAGGAGGACTCTGTTGATTGCAGAGGCAGCCCTGCTCGGCGTTCCACTTTATACAAAACTATGAAATCAAAAGAGTGTCAAAATCCACGTAATTTGCTAAAAGAAGCTAGCAACGGGCATAAAGGGTAAACTGGAAATTGTAGAATTAAGAAAAAGAAAATGTATGCTTGAGCAAATCCGACCTTTTTAAGGATATGGCTGCTCTATCCCCTGACAGAATATCAGTCGCTGTCTGAAGCTGTGAAGCAGTTCCAGAGAGTTCATCCTCATCATCTTCCGAGAACACATCAGCATCTTCTGAGTTCATATCTTCATCATCATCTTCGTTTGTTGACATCTCCGTCGGCAACAATGATTGTAGCATCCAATAGGCATTTTCATCGTGATCGTATTCATCTTCATCATCATCATCTTCATCATCTTGCATATACAGTGGAGTTATTCCACATTTTTTCATTTCACCATGCTCGGCACCCGTAGTATAGAACTTGAATGAGGCCATATTGATGCAATGAAGACCGAATAATTGCCGTCTTACAGATATCCAAGCATTAAAGTCATGCAGGCACCAAACTAACACGTGTTGTTGCATTAGATGACAGTATGGTAGACCTCTTAGATTAAATTTGGTTTGATATGTAAACCGAACGGTAGGATTGTAGTTATCTTCGAAGTAGCATTCAAATTCAACATACTTATTAGACATAAGAATACGAGGAGTGTCAAAAACAACGCAAAATGCGAATCCGAAGAATCTGCGATTAACGGACCAATTTGAAGGAAGCTTTATTCTAATCTTATCTCCTGTAGTTTGATGCCTGAACCACTCTGTAATTCTACTTCCCGGATAACATAAATAAACATCCTGC
>JAOQMS010000003.1:32472852-32491073 GCA_027563885.1 Erythroxylum longipes | reverse complement strand
TACAAGCAAACTATACCTACTACATTACAACACAACTTAAACTTTTCAATAGCACTAAATCAAGTTACATTCTAACAGTTCTTTATTGTCTACAGACGGATTCTAATTTCTCATGTACAAGAAAATGTAAACATGAAAATTTACACCTTCTAACCTGTAAATTATACTCTCAAATCAAATTTTCATCCTCTAAATGTGAACTCAGCCAAACTGATGTTTACTTCATGTTGAGTACGGATGGCGCGAGGTACTGGAGGCAGATTCCTAGAGTCTGGATCTTCAATTGGCATGTCTCTGTCCCTGTAATCAGGACTTTCAAGTGGTTGAGGTTCATAGGTTTCATGGTCGTTTACAGGATTCACAGCTTCAGGGTCCCAATGGTCAGGTTTATTATAGCTGTAGTTCCTGGGAGAAGCTTGTAAGCTGTCAGGAGCTGTACTGCTACGGTAGTTTTGCAAGAGATGAACAGGGGACATGCCATGTGTTGGAGTTGTCGGTCTGCTTGACAATGGCGTGTGAGATTCTGAGTTTCTGCCGCCATGTTTAGCATGTTTTTTTGCTGTTTTGTGCCAGTTTCTTAGTGCTTTAGCCACTCGGTCGTTGAACACTGTTGGTCTCATCCTCGAACCCATCTGTAAGATCAGATCATTGAGAACAATAATGTCATATGAACAAGGAACCAAGTAGGGATCTTTTCCCTTTTTCCCTTAAGTGTACAATCTGATTCAGTTCCTCACCTGGGTCACTAAAGCATAGAGAGGCATTGTTACGTAACTGCATAAGAACTGTATGATCACCCTGAAAAGTTACATTTGTCAGGGATGCTCGAATCTGAAAGCAGGAAAACAAATTTTTAATATGATTAAAGATAAAAGTCACCCCATTGTGATTCTGATGACGATATCTTCAGTGCGTTTATGGAAGCAAGAATTTATGGTGAATTCGTACTGCAGGAGGAGGGAAAAAAAACCATAATCAAGACATAGAAGTTAGTGAAAGTTCTCAGGTGCATTATACAACAGAAAAAACCTTACCACACTCCATATGAAGAAAGCTATCTGAAATGCATTCTGCAGCAGAAAAGAAAGAAAACATGTGAACTATCAGATCAAAAAGAAGGAAATTATTAGAAAGTTCATAGGATTAAAGAACAGGAGTTTTATGAGTACCTGAAAGAGAACCAGATGGATCAGGAAGAGAATGAGACGAGGGCGTCCGAACCAGAAGAGATCATCAGTTGGTTGGACCACAGGAGCACCCTTAACCACATCTCCTCTATCTTGAATCCTTAGACCGAGTTGGGTTATGATCACTTGGAGCTTAGCCCCCACCACCAAGATTACCTGCAGATTATCAATTTACACATATGAGCTCTTGAATCGCATTATGTAGTTGATCTGTCATTTTTAAAGGTTTGAAGAATTGGTCCTTACAATTAAGGGGATAAATGGCAACCATAGATAAGCGTACCATCCTGTCGGAACAAGAGATTACACAAATTAGTTCTTGATCTGTACATTGTAATGTATAAATCTCATAATTTTCCAGGAAAACAAGGCCTTACCATATGTGTTGGACATCAGGAACAATACTGCAATGAACCATATAATCGGACTGCATTATATGCAAGGTAAGGTTAGAACTTTGAATCGAATAACGATCTTTAATGCATACGGTTTTAGATATAAGTAACACAAACCTGATCCCAACAACTACTTTGAAATCCTCTTCAAGCGATCTTTTGATATACTTCTGAAAGTCAAATGTTCTCTCACTTCCTGGAGCTAAATGTGCCTGGATATCAGATATTGCAACTCCAAGTTAGATTTCCTTTATCAAGATCACAGAATTCGCCTGGTGATGAAACTATATGCCTTTACTTACTGTGATAAATCCATGTCTTAGTGTCAGATAATCAATCTTGTTAACTGATCCAAAGAATTGTCTGAAGAAACACACCTGAGAATTGAAGCCAAATCACACTCATGAACAATAAGTTCCAAGCGAAAAAAAATCGTATTGTGATTATATAAACACAAGATTAGTTATATACAGTGCTTGTTTGTGGTACTCACAATCCAAAGCAAAATGGGTGATCGACTCCATAGTTTCAAATGCCTCCTGCCAAATGATGTGTCCCTTGTAAACCTAAACCTCTCAGGATCTGCAGGGACAAAAAAACGGGGGGTGGGGTAATTCACTTAGTAACTATGAAACTACTCTAAAACCATTTAGATTAATAGCTACTTACCATTATGGTACTGATACTCCATTGTCTTTGTCTCATCCTCCCAATTCTTCCACTTTCTCATCTGAAATAATTTCACATATGGTCCAAGAAGGAAGTCTATGAGAGGGATAGAGAAAAGGGAGGTCACTGAAAAGAGTAGAAACTGATCATTACCTTGGAACTTCCCAAGACATAGGTGATTATGCAGTAGAGGACATGTGTAATTGCTAATACAAAGATGAATATGTGGAGCTGGTGGATACCGTACGCTGATACGAATGCAACTTTTCCCTGAACAAAACATGGGCAAAACCTGACGTTAAGTTCTGGGTTGCTGCAGAAAACTTGGAAGGATATAACAGCTTTTGACAAATTTCATATCAGACATGTTCTTTTGACTTCACTTTGAGCATATTCAGGTATTTGTTATTACCTTTTCAGCACACTTGTCATACTTTGATGTTGCTAAACTGCGCCTAGGAATTGGATCCATGTCAATAAACTGTAGAAGTCTCCGACGATTGTTGTCTGAATCATATTTTTCACTCTCCTGTTTTTTACTGCAAGGATGCCACGTTGATGCCACATTCTTTGATATGCAAATATCAGAAATAAATCCTTGGGATACAGTCAGGAGCAAGGATATGAACCCCATAAGCATGAGTTCTGCATTAAGAACAATAAACCAGAAAAGGGTTAGTTTCTGAATGCATCCCAAGCTTTCTCTGAAATTGACAAGGAATGATTTTGAGCAAAATATGAGCTATCTGTACCTGCTTTGACCTTTTCAAGAGCTTCCACTAGAGCTGGCCTGTTCTTTTTTTGAAGCCACTGTAAAGGAATTGCAGAAAACCAGAATTAGTCCTCGAAGGAGTTGTTCATGGCTGCAGGAGTTTCATCAGCTTTAAACATTCTTGTCAGGTTAGTCTCTAATCATCCTAAACTCTAACGGGACGTGTCGATTACCTTTCCAATGATGTGAATAAGATGTTCAATGACAATGGAGATGGCAAGCAACACAAAGCAGACACTTGCAACAGCCCATGTTGGTGTCTCCTCCAAGGAACGAGCTTTATTGGTATCAGACATGGCGAAAGTTTAATGGATGTAGCCTCTGGAAATGCCAAAAAAGAAAAAAAGAACTCTTGAGATATCACTGAGAAGTGTTTAACGAACTCAACCAAGAACAGGGCAGAAGGAATATGGTAGAGAATTGCAGAATCTCAAGTTTATAACAAATTTACAGAAGAAATTGTCGCTTAATAATACAAGAAACTAAGAACAAAGACTTGACTTTGTCAAAGAGCATATACTATTAGAGAGAGTAAGCGTGTTCCGTTCAACTCTATCCACTTTGGCTGACTCAGAAAAAAATTTGAAAAAACACTAATCATTGTGATAAAATTTTTAATAATTAAATTATTGCTAATAATTATTAGAGAAAATCATTAATAATAATGAAAAATCATACCCTAAACTAAGGATTAAAAAGAGTTCGACCCAATTTAAACAGAATTAAAGTAAACACATGAAATCCAAATTAATTGAATTTTGTATATAACGTAAACTTAAAAAGATTAATCGAGTGTAGTTTAAAATAACATTATTTTAGTTAATAAATTAACGTGTTCGTAACGTTAATGTATTTACTTAATTGTTTTCTTGTCAATATTCAAAATTTAAATATTATCCCATTTTTTTATGGACGAGGGCATAAAACAAAATGAGAAAATTTCAAGGCCTAAAGACAAAACTATGTTTTCATTTAATTATTAGTAGTACATCTCATTTCAGAAGGGGCATAAAACAAAATGAGAAAATGTCAAGGACTATTTAAATAATTGTTTTCTTCGTCAATATTCAAATTTTAAATATTATTCTATTTTTTTTATGGACAAGGGCTTAAAACAAAATCAGAAAATGCCAAGGACTAAAGAACAAAACTATGCTTTCATTTAATTTATTAATAGTACGTCTCATTACAGAAGATTCGATCCCATATTTGACTGAGTTATTTACGTGAGCATTTTTTTCATCCAATTGTTGACTTGGAGGTTGGAAACAATACTTTTATTCATTTTTTTATAATGATGGAATCTACAATCTTTATTCTTTAGTGTATATTAGAAAATCTGTCTGTTGAATGCAATAATTTATAAGACATGTAATTTAAGTAAATTATTTAATTAATCAATAATTAAAGTTTTTAAGTGAATATTAATTCTTTTTGTCACACTCAAAAATGCAATATCTAATGTTTTAAAAACCGAACCAAAAATTAAACTAGTAAAACGAGAGGTTTAAAGTTAAAAGATTTAACCGAAATAAGACCGTCATAAAATTGGTTAAATATTAAATAAGATTAAAATTTTAAAAATATGTTTAAAAGAGATTGTTTTTGCTTATCAAAAAAATGAAAGTTTAATTGAAAAAAAGATCATTAAATGAAAATTAATTGATTTATTTTAATTTATAAGAACTTATTAATTTTTAAAAATTGACCAATTAATTAATAAATTGATTGGTTTTTAACAAAAATGAGTTATTAAAGTAGATCGAATCCTTATTGTAATTTGATAAAGATTTCGATTACGGAAGACGTCATCAACATAGTTTTATAATTTTCACATTAAATAAATACCTTCAAAATTCAAAAGCCAATAAAAAAATAAAATGTAACGTATTAAAATATAATTTTCACTAAAATATGAAATAAATATAGTCAAACATTCTGCTATTATTTCTGTATATCTTTTCCCCCTTCATCTGGAAAAGGAATCTAACGGTGTTTGTTTATTTGCTCCAATCATTTTGATAATAAGACTACTAAGTCATCAATGATAGAATCAATGATCACACAAAAGTCCAAACTCATCCAAGTGTTATTACCCACTTCATTTTTCTATTGTTTCAACCTTAGAATAATTAAAAAAATGAGAGAGATGATTTTAAACATATAAAATTTTTTAAAATTCCTTTAATCATATTTTTCTATAAATATTCTAGCAAAATTGCGATAAAATACACATACCTCTCCTGTAGTTTAAATTTTAAAAAAAATTCCATAATCTTAAATTTTCAAAAAATCCCTTCAAATTCTTAGTATTTTAAAAATATTTTTTAGGTTTTAATTAAAAATTATTGACAAAATGTACACAATATAAACATCAAACATGAACTAGTCAAATAATATTTATACGAATATTCAACTTAACTCTTAAAATTAAAATGAACTAATTAAATTCGATTCAAATTAACAATTTATTATAATTATCTTAAATTAATAATTTAAGCTAAATTTAATTGATTCAGGTCATACTTATGAGTTAAATTGTATTATCATATCAATGATATAGGGTTAATTTACGTCTGATATTCATATTATATTTGCTTCATCGATGTTTTAAATTGAAGTTTTAAAAAGGTTTTTTTTTTTGAAAAACTAAAAACTTGAATTATTTTTTGAAAATTTTGAAGATCAATAGGTTTTTCTAAAATTATTTAAACTACAAAGGAGGCCTATCTCTTTTATCTGTAAAAATTATAATACCACCATCTCCTTAACATAATTTTCCAGACATATAATAAAAGACCTTTTCAAGTTATCATCTAGTATTTTTATTATTTTAATATGTTTTAAATTAATATAAATAATAAAAAAACATTTTTAGAATGAGTAAAGTTATCTTATAATAATAATAATTATTATTCAAGTCCTTACTCCTTAGAATGGTTTCTAATTTTATTATTATTATTATTATTATTGATAGAATCATGACAATTGTCAAGTCCTTACACCTTAGAATGGTTTCTAATTTTGCATTTCTATCTAACTAACAAGTTGGATTTTGACCAGTCCAAGTCCTTGTGTGTTTACCGGTCTCGGCCTTAAAAGTCCAGTGTCTCATGCGCGCAACTATTTCTTATGGACTTCAGTGTTTCTTGACACGACAGCCTCTAGAAGACGAAGACCACTAAAACGTAAGCATTCATGGCTTTCGTATTTCACTTTTTGGCCGGTAGATTTAATTTTGGCACGAGTTGATTGAATCACGAGCAAATTATGAGTGAAAAAGGCCGGTTCGATCGAATCACGAGTTGAAGTTAGGTTAAGAATCGACTTATTTAACTTACGATTCGACCATTACTTCCAAAACGACGTTATTTTTATTTTTTAAAAAAAATTAATAAGATAAGATGAATTAACCCAGTCTACTTCGAGCCTTAAATCAGGCCACAAGCTGCCTAACCTGATACATTTCTACGTACTAATGATTACATATATTCAATTATATAACGATTTATTAAGAGAAAATATACATTAAATATGTTAACACCAAATTAAATTGATCTTAACTTATTATTTAATTTTAAATTGTTAATTTGTTAAATAATTTATTCTTAAATATAAAAAAACAATTACTATGATTGAAATTATATTCGACATCTTTATTTTCTTTCGTTCAAACAGAACAAATATTCGATTATTTATTTAATATAATTAGAAAATAATGATTACAAAATATAATTAGTTAAAAGTGTAAACACGTTAAATACAAGTCTAACTCGTTAATTTATTAAATAATTTATTGAGATCATATAGAAAATATTATAAGTTCTCATTTATATAAAATAATAGAAATGATTTAACTTAATTCAAATTATTAATTTATTAAATAAATTATTCTCAGACAAAAACAAAGAAATTACTATGATTGAAAACTCGTAAAAGATCTTTGTCGTGCTCCACTCTAATCGATTTTTTATTTAATATAATTAGAAAATAATGATTATAGAATATAATTAGTTAAGATTATAAGCTCATTAAATATATTAATATCAATCAATTAAAATTTTTTATTTTAAATTATTAACTTATTATATAATTTATTATTAAACAAAGAAGAAAGAGTTATTTGTAATTGAAAATATATCAAGAATTTTTATCATTTATCACCCTTATAAAATAAATAGAAATGAACACAATTACGTGATTTATAAATCATAATCACATGATTTATCTATTACACGTCACATTCGAATAACAAATATTACAAGTTTTAGATATAAACATAGATACAAAAATTTATATATATATATATATATATAAATCCTTAGCTGCCTTGTTTTAAGGGAACCAGATTTTCGGTTAACAAATTTTTATCTTTTTCTATTAAATTTTATTTATATATTTATATAAAGAACACATAAATATATAAATAAAATTAAGTGACATAAGATCCAAATACACCTTAAAATGAACAAGGTTGATTCTAAGAAGTTTTCATTTGGAAATCAAGAAGAAAGTCGTGATAGGAGATATCGGAGATTGATTGGCTAACCTCTCTGTCTTAAGGCTCCCCGTGAAAGTCTACATATTTATGTAAAGATCACGTAAATATACAAATAAAAATAAGCAACATAAGATTGAAACACACCTTAAAATGAACAGGGTTGATTCCAAGAGGTTATCATTTTAAAATGAAGAAGAAAGTCGTGGTAGGAGATATCGGAGGTTGATTGGCTAACCTCTCTGTCTTAAGGCTCCCCGTGAAAGTCGTTGACAAGTACTTTGATAGTTAAGGTTCTAACAGTAGGGAAGAAAGTCGAGTGTCTTGGCCTCAACTAGCGAAGCCGCTGCATTGGATCCCAAAGTCAATTATTGAGACGCATACGGCATAAGTAAATTCATACTTGGAAAAGACTTGAGATATCGACAGGCTCTTTTTTTGGCATCTGCATGCTCTTCTAAAAAAAGAAAACTAATTCCGTAGTTTCGCGGAAATAGAAACGCCCTTTTATTGAATTACGCCTCTTTCTTATGTTTTTGGTTGGCTCAACTTTAACGTAATCCAATGAATATAATATAATAGAATATAAATAAATGTAATATTAAAAATTTGTTGTTAGAAAAAAATAGAAAGACCTATGATATAATATAGTAAAATATTGTTTTGACGAAAGATTTATAATGTAATATAGTGTAAAGTTGTTTATTATTTTACATTTTATCCTAAACTCTTCAAATCGGAGATTTTTTTATTTTTACTGTTTAAAATAAAATGTAATGTAATATAAAACTCTTCTCTTTTATCTTATCACATTTTATTACATTATAAATTCTTGTCCCAAATGATATAATAATATTACATTCCATTAATAAACCTCCAACTAAATATACTATTAGGGTGCCGCTTAATTAAAAGGGCCCATTTTTTATTCAATTGTTGAATTAGCCGACTAGAGTTCGCTGTATTTTATAAAGATCGATTTTAATTTCACTAAATTTAAATTTTATCCATTTAAAATGACAAATATTTTTCTTATTATTATTGCAAACGATTTTTCTTTAAGAGAGACATTTTTTAATTTCTAAGAAATATGGCCCACATCAAGCAATTTTTAATATTAATTTAATGGATAAATTGAATTGAAAAATTAAATTATCTCAATTAAAATAAATTTATAATAGGTTTGGACTCAACTAAATTAGGTTTGGAGCCAAGCTCAAATCTAGGGGGCTAGGACCAGCCCGAGTCTTGGCATGACAGCCCCAAAGGCTTACGTCTTTGACGATAAAATGGTTGACCCTACCAAAATATTGACAATGGATTCAGCTCGGGCTCTATTCACCTAAAGTTTGAATTTTTCTCAAAACGAAAGTATCCATCAAGGGCTGAAACACATTCAAGTTTCTGCTGCTTTATCTAATTCAACCCCATAAAAAGATAAAGACATGTAGATATACTATGCAACAAAGTTGATGTAAACCGAGCACCCTTTAAGATAAAGCTATCATCAAAAGTAAGTAAAGTGAAAGAGAGAGACAATACTGATGCAAGGTATGATCTTTGGATATAAATCAATCTTTGTATAATGAGAGAAAAAGTGAGGAAGAAAACAAAGAAGACTGTAAAAGAAAGTCGTGATCTTTAAACCATCTGAATTGTCTCTTCTTTAAGCCATCCCTTATAAGTAGTAGGGCCTCCTCATCTGTCTTCTCTTAGTAAAGCCTTTCTCTTTGGTCATGCAACCATCTCCAACTGCAAAAATAAGTTCCCATTGCTCCTTTAATTAGTAGTTTTTCTCATGGTAGATCACTGATTGTAATGATTTTACATTTAATAAAAGATTCAAATTTCCTTTTCAATGTATATCGATATCTAATACAAAGATATTTGAATTACTACATGAATTACTATTTATCTTATCTAAATTCATAGATGTTTATTCATCAAAATTCACTAAATTAGTTCTGATATAAACTTAGGTTTAATTTTAATAAAGAATTATAAGTAAATTTAGGGGAAAAAATTAGGATAATTCTAAAGAACTTATCAACTAGCAGTAGTTTTCCAGGATCTAATACTTGCAAATGAGTAAAGAACTTATAGATCATGGATTGGAAGTTTGATGAACTCACCAATAATAATCCCATCTGGGTCTGATCTTGGTCATCCTGTTGGACCTGTTCTCTTCGTTGGGATAATCAGTCTCAGCCCTTTTCGTATTCCTGAAAGCACAACAGCCAATAGAGTAAATCCCTATCAAGAACACAAGCATGACGATGCTTAGAACCGATAGCTTGTGCCAATCCCTTCTCACTTCCTCCAAAACACCAGCTTTACAAGAATCACACTCGTAGCAGAGCAGATTTGGTGCGTTGTTCCACCTGTAACAATCCGGGTCTTGACCTGTCTGTGTCGCCATGTTATAGCTGCATGAAGTTGGTGGCTTGCAGCATCCAGACTGAACCAACAAAATCCATAACCAACAACCTACAAAGCTTAGCTCCATGATCCTATGAAAAGGTCAAGTATTTGAAAAAAAACAAACAAACAAACAGTTGGTGTACCTGTATTGGAGACATATCTTTCTGTAGATAATCATATGGAGTCCAAGAAGCAAGCTGACCACAAGTTCTGGAACCCAATATGCAGTTCCTGATCGTGGACCAGTATTCAGGATCCTGAACTCTGTTCCTTAACCATGTAGAATAGTCCTCAAGCTTGTACTCCTTGTAAACTCTTCCATCAACTGCCTTGCCACCACCTTGGCTTGTTACTACAAAACCAAACAGAGTTAACCCCAGCAAGGTCCCTATAAGGAGCAGCATGACCACTAAGTAGAGCCAAAGTGCCCATGCAACACGAAAGCATGCTCCAGTGAAGCCAGCCAGTGAAATTACTAGCACCACAAATCCTAAAACAAGAAGTGGGGTTTGGAGAAAACTTTCGCAGCTTGTTCTGTTTCTTGCCATCCATAAACCTGCTCCAATTATGGGTATGGATGATAAGAGAGTGAAGAGGTTTAAGAACCCAATCAGAGTGTTGCTGAACCGGTACATGATCTCCTGATCAGAAACTAGGAATGTTTTCTCTTTGGTGTAGCTCCCTTTTCTTTTTCTTGGTGTGTTATCTTTCCTCAACTTTTCTTTTCCCCTCTGAAATGGGTGGCAATGCTGTTCTCTTTATTTTATGTTACCCAAAGATTCTTAATTCTATGTATTTGTGACCTTTTTCATGTTTTCTTTGTCTGTTATATAATAAGAGTGCAGAATTACTAATTAGTTACACTTCTTATTCATTGATAAACTTTCTTAAACCCCAAATTTTCATCTTATCAATACTGATTAAGTTTGGCAAAATGAGTTTAGTCCAGCTTGACTTCGATCAAAACTCAATTGAAGTTTAAATCAAATTCAACACATGAAATTAGTTACACTTCAGTCAAGTTGAGTGGAGCCTAGATTGTTATCTTCAAGTCACCGTCATATTGTGTGTGGGTAAAAAATATAAAAATATCATATAAATTTCTTCATTTTCAAAAGAATTTTTATTATTTAAAATTACTGGGACTGAGACATGACTCGGACTCTCATAGGAGATAGTAGTGAGGAATCTTGGACAATGGGTCAAAGCCCAATCCAACAATATCGCGTGAGTGAAGAAGGGCAATGCCGCTTATAAAGCTCTTTTATTGAGTGCGCGATCATGACAGGACTCGGGGAAGAAGCTTTGGCTAATTCTGTGCCAGTAGGCACGGTAAGGGGCAAGTATTTTTTGGAATGACGGGGCGTAAAGGGCATGTATTAATTTATATTAGTTTATTTTAACTTAAATTACTATTGAAGTTTGCATATAAAAAAAATTAAAATATTATATAATTATTTCATTTTAAAAATTTATTATTTTAAATTACCAAAAAGCACCTTATAATGTTAAAATTTTAGAATTTATCTTTTAGTTAAATTTTATTAACTTATATGTATACAAATTGCGAACAGATTGATATGGTAGAAGGCATTTGAATCATATATATATATATATATAGAAGGCATTTGAATCAATAGGAAGAAGAAGGCAAGGCAAGCAAAGAATAGTAAGGCCTATAGGATCTTACCAATTTATGATATGAAAATCTTTTTGAGCAAGATTGAATTTGGACCGTTTCTTTTTCTAGGATTCTTTTGTAGTATGAATAGCATCAGAATTAAGTTACCTTAGGGAGTGGAACATAGAATATATACTGATGCGTCTCATGAATGTTTAAAATTTGGTTTGCCTTATTCTCTTTTCCACAATGGTTTACGAATCATTCTTTTAACGAGAGATGACAATAGCTTAGACCTGCTTAGGCTCTAGCTTAGTCAGACAATTTTTAATCACCTGATCTCAAACCTGATCAATCTTGAAGTCTACCTTGGTTCGATTAAGTTCAATTTTTTATTTTTTAAATTAAAAGTAAAATCAACGTAGTTTTCCTTATAATTTTGAGATTTTGAACTTGGGTAGCCCAAGCTTAAACTCAACCCAAGGCTTGATTTAAAAAGAAAAGAAACTCGAGGGACAATCAAAATGGGCATGTCTGAATCAAGTTGGACTAAGCTCAACCTACTGCCAAGTATAGTCTCAATTTCAAGGATGATAATGGGTAGGGTTGGAATCAAATTTGGTGAACCTAAACTTATATCAAAACTTGGATGTTCAGGTCCAGGCCTAATTTGAAACTTGATCTAACTCAAAACTCTCAATCCAAGCTCAAGCTCAGTTGACTTCAAGTCAAGTTCAATTGAATATATTTTTTAGTGTTAAAAATTAAATTGATGCTCTTTATATAGAAAATCAAGGTTCGAAATTACAATAACGAACACACCTCAAAGTCCAATTAACTCAAGTTGAATTTGTTGGTTTCAGATCGAGCCCGACGAGCCAAAGCAAGGATTGTCATTCCTACTCAAATTATATCGCCTACTAACAATGGTGAGAAAAAGCATATGACTTGAATTAATTTGCATGAGACCTTTCGATGCTCATTTTTATTTGAAGAAATTAACGGAAAGTTAATTGATGATAGTTGCTCTTCTTTGAGTTTATATATTTAATAGTTTCTTTCTCTTAATAAAATAAACTAAAGACACTGCATTATCAATACTCAAATTTTGATAATTACAACCAAGTCCTTTCATTCCGCCCATTTATATTATACGTCATTTATATTGCCTTGAGAAAAAAGAAAAGTTTTGTCTCCAGCTTGCTTGTCTTTTGTTTTTGAAATGGAAGAATCCGCAGTTACTATTCTTTGGATGCGTACTGGGTAAATTTTCATATTGACAAAATAGCCTGTAAATCATATCAACTGGGTATTCCGCACTAGGCAAACTCTGTACAACAGGCTCGATCGAAAAAGTGTAGGTAGAAAAATTCGAACACTAGATCTTTTAGCCCCATGCACCCCTCCCCCTTTTCACTAACTCGACCACTCCTAAGAGGTCTAGCTTGCTTGTCGACTTATATAAGATTGAAGTTAATAAAGAGAAGAAAAAGACTATTACGAGAAGACAATAATTGAATACTAATAAATTTTAATTTCTTAATTTTAGTTAGACTAACTTATTTAAATTAAATATTGATCAATTTAGATTTCTTAATTTAAGTTGGACTATTTTTTCACAGATTAACTATGAATCAATTTCAATTTCCTAACTTAAGTTAAATTATCTTTTCACAATTAGAGTTAAGATAGAAGAAGAATTCTAACCCATGACACTTCCTTTCTAGCCCTGATTCTGAATTGGTTGGTGTTGTGTACAAGTAGACTGTTGTCTAATTCATTTCGCATTTGATTCTTTTCTATTGTAAGGTCACCGGGTTCACCTATAATTCACACGTAAAACTCGTTGCATGTAGAAGGAGAATGCGACACTCTGCTTAGTTTGTTTTTATATTCTGTTCAATGGAAGGCGAAGGCTCGTAGCAAACTGTATGCATGTCTAACCTTGGCGCTGAAGTTTGCTTTCACAAGTTCCAGTCTTAGCCAAATGAGTTACAACCACTGCACTTCCTTTCTAGCCCTGATTCTGGATTAAGACAACCGAACTTGTTCCTCTTATGGTATCAGCACTGTTGGAAAAATAAGAGCACCTCGGGCTGATGTTAAGGCAGCTATAGTCATGGTGACACCTTACAACTTTGAAAAGAAAGGATAATTTGTCTCTGAGCATGAGATATGCAGTGTTCTCGTTTTATGTGAATATCTTTAATTCAATGCCATAAATTTGCCAAACCCCAACGAGAATGTGCGCATTGAACTTAAAAAGTTTGGCTTTGCTTAGCTCTGTTGCATTGGAACTGGAAATGGCTCTCTGTGTTAGCTCATAGCGTAAAAAATGGTTGTCTAGGGAAAGTTAATTATCCTTTCGTTCGTCTCCTTTTGTTTGTGAATCAAGAAACGGGTGGACATGTTTTTTCTAACTAAGATTACATGAAGGCTTGAATGCTCTCTCATATCTTCCGACAGTTATCCTGTTACTTAATGCAAGTCAATTGAAGGAGCTATCAGTAAGCAACTCCCGGAGAAGTTTCACAAGTTTTACCTATTAATATCTCTTTAACAAGTTTGTGTCGATATTTACATGATTACTTTTGTACTTTATGTGGCATGATTAAAAGAAATTTTAAGAGTGTCGTTGGACCAACTAAAAACGTATAAACGAGTAAGTTAAAAGATACTGAAAGAGTATAATCGATTAAGTGCACAATACCAACAAAGCGTTTAGTTATAATAAAAAAAGAGAATGAATATAATCATTATAATTATAATGATTATAGGTTAAAATGAAAGAATAATTACTATCAATGGTAATAATGATTGGTTTGTTAAAAATGTTGAGAAATAAAAATTTGTTAAAATTTTATTTTATATCAAATTTTAAATATATTTTAATTAATTATATAGTGTACTTACTTAATGACATATTTATTAAAAATAACATTATCCTAAAAATGGGATTTTAGAGTTAATCAAGAATGCTATATAAATTATTGAATTTGAAAATAAGATTGTGAGCTCTTCGACAAGTCGGCCATTGATTAGCTGCATAAACACCAACAAAGAATGGAAACAACTGATCTGGGGAATCATGACTACTCAAAACCAAGCGCCAAGGAAATAAAGGGAAATTGAACAGAAGTTTTGTCATATTCTTGGAAGTAGATTGCTCTACGCCTGATATGTGAAAAAAACAATTGAACAATCACTTTACACATAAACTATTTTAAAGGATTCAACGACTGTGTGCAGTCTATCTTTCATCTTCTCCCACCTCCTTTCATTTGCTCCCGTTGTTAAAGTATAGAATTTACCTGCCAAAATCCAAATAGGGAAAAGAAAAATGGCAGATTCAATAAAAATTTGATTTCCAATGATAAGGCCTTTATAACACAGCAACAGCATGGTGATAATTTGACATAAGTTTCAGTGTTTCACATCTCTTTTACTCTTTCTTAGGCTAGTTCTATATTCTTTCTAAATTCAAGAGCTAATCAGTGAATCAAAGAGAGAATAGAATCAGAAGATCGGAAGTGCATGTTCATAGTGTTTGTCATTGCTAACTTTAAATTGGGTAAGGCTAACTAAGTTAGGTAAGTCGTGGTATATTAATAAAAAAAAGAAAAGGTCAATGAATGTCTTGTGAGGAACAAGAATAAGAAATATGAAATTGCAGACTAATTTAACGAGTTCTTCTGAATCTTAGGGACAAGAAACTATTTTCAGAAGAATTCGCTTAATTCTAAAACACAGTTAGAATCTCAAACATTCGTTCAAATACTAAAACGGTCATCAAGAAGTTTCTTACCATTTCCAATAGAGATTGAACTAAGAGCATGACAAGTATAATTTGGAGCTTTAGCAACAAATTCAAATGTGTAATAAACCCTTCCATCAACATTATTCTGCACCATACTGGCAAAAAACAATCACCGCAGATCAGTTACAAATGCTGGCAATTTGACAATTTATACATGCATTTTGTAGAAGTATAATTTGACAAAAATAGCCAGGGATTCAACTTTGTGTAATGAGGCAATCCTGATTCTGGGAATATAAAAACACGTATAATAAAACTTGCAAGGAGTGAGAAGATGTGTAAAAGGAGACCTCCTTTGCTTCAATTAGTTTTGTTTTCTGGGAAGGAGGGGCCAAAACTTTTTTAATCAGGATTTCGGCTACCTGAGATAAGCATTAACAACTTAAAATTAGAAAAGACCCCCAAATCACAAAATCTAGCAACCATTCATGATGCAAAACATCATTCTCTGTAAAATTATAGCAAACCTCTTGTGGAGGACCAAACTCCCTAATGTCTTGTTTACCAGTTGGAATCATGCTGACACTAACACTTTCTAATGGCTCAATCACATCTTTAAAGACTTTGTCTTGTCGTTCAATCACCACTTCCTGTTCAATTCCACGAAGATGAGATAAAAATTTATCTGGGATTGTGTTGATGTGGCTAGCCGATGAACAAGCTGACAAAGAAATCCACACGATGAAGAGAAATTAAAGCAGATAGTACCTGCCACCCAAATGGATAGAGAAATGAGTACCCATCCTTTTTGTCCATGACTGACAGATGTCCCTTTTTAGTTTCTGCAGCAACTGAACCATATAAGAATGGCCTCTTAGGATTTGGGCATTCTTTAAAGAACAAGAGATTGCATAGTTAAGCCCCAATCTCTAATAAGCTCACAACAAAAGAGTAACACAAATGCATAATTGGAACCATTGCGCTTACATGATACAGAAGCTTGGTTAATCAAAGAAATTGACGGGGCAATCACAGTAACAGCAATCAATTGGCGTCCCCCAGATCTGACTGCAATAGATAAAGAACAATAGGAGGACAAATATATAGTGACGAATCTCATGAATAGCTCCATATGCATTTTTTATTTACAGTTTCTATGTCGAAATTCGTAAAATT
The DNA here is from genome assembly GCA_027563885.1 of Erythroxylum longipes. Lineage (NCBI taxonomy): Eukaryota > Viridiplantae > Streptophyta > Magnoliopsida > Malpighiales > Erythroxylaceae > Erythroxylum > Erythroxylum longipes. The sequence continues at coordinate 32,474,577 of JAOQMS010000003.1, read as the reverse complement.
AGAATCAGAGAAACAAAAAAACTCACCTTGAAAATACGACCCTGAATTCTCCAACGATTGCTCTGCCCGAACAAGAATTGGAGCACCTCCTGTTCTAGAGCTACGAAAAGAGTCCTAAATCTTCCGCAACCCTAGCTACAAAAATGTAGACACAAAACAAACATATGAAAGAAACCAATAACATGAAGAAATGCAAATGTTAAACGCGAGAGAGCGAGAGGGATGGGGTTGGAGAGAGGACATCATATGGCGCGCGTCCTGTTAAAGCCTTGTCTACGATATGTCGTGTCTTCAAGCAAAAGCTGCAAAACCATGTAACTATGGACAACAATGGGTCGGCCCGGTCGAATTTCGAGCAATTAAAAAAGCTACACTTCTGCGTATCTCAGAAACAGAAGTGTGAGAGACGACAGTATCGCAGAAACAGAAACAGAAGTGTGAGAGATGTTCTTACTAGTTTATGGTAGCCGATACTTCGATGGTAGAACTGTAGCTTGTGGTGACTGAAACGAAGAAGAGTATCGGTACTTGTAGTCAGAGCCAGACGAAGGAGGAGAGAAGCGCGCGCAAAAAATATAAAGCAATGACTCCCATTCGTCTCCAGAGGAACGGAGCAATGCCGAAAACGGGGAATCAAAATATAAGCTCTCCAATGATATTTACTTACCAAACGTTACGTTTCATTTCGTACCAATTCATCTTTCTCACCGAACAGGCGTACCTACGTCGGAATTGATATTGATAGCTGAAATTTTCTTTTCTCATTTTGTCTCCTTTTTTACTTTCTTGATTTACAAAATTGGATCATCTATAAATAGAGAATAAAAGTGTCTAAGAATTTTAGTGCACAATTTGCTGGAAAGATAGGACATTTGACAAAAATGGACTCAAAGATCACTGTATCACAGCTCACATAATACTTTAAACCTCTCATCTTTGTGAGCTGCTATATAGTGATCTTTGAGTCCATTTTGCCCAACGTCCTATCTTTCTTATAAACAAAGCATGTAAATTCTTGAACACTTTCAACTTTTATTTATAAATAACCCAACTTTGTTTATCAAGCAAGATAGAAGGGAAGAAGACAAAATGAAACAACAAAATTTCAACTATCAAAGCAATTCCTTAAGGTAGTATATATACAAAATTTTCATACTTTTAGCATGTATACAAAATTTTCATACTTTTAATATTGTACACCTAATCAGTCATTCTTTTCTAATTGAAGCTTGTTTTAATATATATACACAAAAACTTCATACTTTTAGTATCCTTCACCTACTTAGTCATACTTTTTTAGTTGATCCAAAAATACTCTTAAAATTTCTTTCAATCATACCACATCAAGTGCAAAAACAATCATGTAAATACCGACATGAACTTGTTATGAAATGTTAGTAGGTACAGAAAGAATGACTTGTAAAACTTCTCCGGAATTGTTTACTGATCTTAACTCCAATTAACTTGCATTAAGTAACAGGATAACTGTCTGCAGATATGCAAAGAATTAGATGTTAGACTTACCTCTTGGAGACACAGGGTGAAGCGACTGTGGTATGGGGGTTTGGCTGTGAACCCATCCGCTTGATACACTCAGCTGATGTACTGGTAAAAGAAGAGACATGGGAAAAGTCTCGTCACTCTGCATAGAAAATTTGATTATGAAGGATTCGTCTTACCTCTTCATCTAACTTCCTGAACTGTGATTCTCCTTCACGACATTTT
>JAOQMS010000003.1:32458293-32472752 GCA_027563885.1 Erythroxylum longipes | reverse complement strand
TTCTCTTCATTGATTGTACATATTGAACCTTTTCCCTCATTATTAATATACATGTTACTTTCTTCAAAAAAAAATTTTAGGACCATGCTTTCAGTTTTAGGGTTAGGGTTTAGGGTTTAGAGTTTCATATAGAGAAACTTTGCACTATTGAAGCTACTATGATGTTGTTTCAACTTTAATGGATGACTATAGGGAAGTTGAATCTGTAGAAGAGCTTTCAAGAGCCATAGCTTTCAAGCCAGACATGGAGTTGCTACACTTTTTAGCAACATTTCACGACTCTGTATGGGCAACTCCATCTCCACCACCCGTGATTGTGAAGCAACTCTCTGTCTCAATCCCGCCTAGGATGACACCATCGAACTCTATAACAAAGCATGCGAGCTGGTCAATGACCAATCAAAGCTAAGGGAGGAGCTCTGCGTTTAAGAAGAAGCAACTCTCCTCCTTTTTATAAGCTGACTAAAAACACAGGCCACTTCTAGTTAAATGATTATATCCTCAAAACGCAGCAAGTTAGTGGTGGAACTCACCTCTAGTTAAAAAGTCTATGTCAACTTGTGGTGGATATCAAAACTAAAAATTAAAAAAATACTCCTCAGCTAATAACTGATAGTGCTTTAATACTAATATTGTTAGTAATCAGAATTTAATTTGAAGGATTTTTAAATATTATAGTTTATTTTAAACATTTTACAAATATTAGAGTTTAATTTAAATACTATAAATATTCATTTAACAATGATATTTATATTGTAATAGCTATAATGTTGCAGAGAGACTACAAGGTTGCATATTAGTGAAACTCTTGTTTTTATTAGCGAAAACATAGTGAAACTAGCCGTTACTATTTGAAAATCCTACATTTCATTTTTTAGTTTCTAACTAACGCTCCCTTCTTCTGTTTTGCTTCTTCTCTCATTTATCCCTCTCTTATGCAGTAATTTACATTAACACTTAATGACTCTAGTAATGATAAATAGGGTATGATGCTAAAGGTGATGTACTTCTTATTGGTAGATTATTAAGTATTCAAATCAAGGAGAATGTGTTAGAGTAGAAAAACAAAAATATCTTTCGTACTAGATATACAATTTATAATAAGGTATATAGTATACTCATTAATGAAGAGAGTTACAATAATATAGTTAATACTACTCTTTGCAATAATATGAATAATACTACTCTTATAAAGAAGTTTAGTTCACCTACTATAAAGCATCTAAAATAATATGAACTATAGAGAAAATAAAGTGAATGAGAAGGGGCTAGAGTCTTTTTCTATTAAAAAGTGTAAAGATGAGGTACTATATGATGTGATACCTATATAACTTGGTCACAAAAGGTCGATAATTGAGAATCACTATAGGTTAAAAGGGTAAACAACTAAATTAAAAGAAGCTTTTGAAGTATACAAATCTCTTTTATGTTTTTACAGTTATGTAGCTTAGTATCTTTCATATCAAATTTGAAAATTTGATGACTAATCCTCTTTAAAAGTAAGGGTATGATGTGAGTATAACTAGACTTGAGTCAAGTACAATATTTGGAGTTGGTGAAGATTTAAAGGCAAAACATTTTTCATTAGTTGAATATGGGCTTACACATAGATGCATCTTAGCTTGTTCCCTCCTTCAATACATGAATTAAAGATTTAATGAAGAATACAACCGAAAATATAGATATATGCTAGACAATGTTTAATTTCACATAGTTACAAAAGAAACCATTACCTCTAACATGGTTATACCTCAAGTTGTGTCTAACTTTATAAACTTATAGAAGGATCTATAGTGTCAGATATGGGCATGTCATAGACTATACCCACTAGCATTAAAATATCAGTAACCAAATGGCCTATTCCACAGCCTTGTCCTAAGTTGTGCCCAATCAAAACCCTAATTTTGAAACTAGTATTTAATACATGTTTTTTTTTATTTTTATAAAGGTTTTAAGTATCTTTCTTTATTGAGATATCAAAGCTTCTTTTCCTTTTTCTTAATTAAATTTAAAACTTATTAAAGAGTTCTTTTTTTGTGTACGCCAATTTAAAATAAAAATAAATATTTCTCTTCTGTATTGGGCACCCATAATACCCTTTTCCTAAGCTAATGGCTTTGTAAGAAGTATAAATCACAATCTTAAACAACAAACCCTTTGGTATTTAAAGAGATTGTTGATTGATTGAATACTATCTGATGATGATGGCTTAGATTGGTAAAGGATTTTATATTCTCAAGAAATTTTAGGTATATATACCATTTAAGATTTGTAGCTATCCTACTAATTTTGGTAGCATTAATCTAGCTAATAATTAAATAAGTTAAAAGGACATGTACAACTGAGGATCATCTCTATTCATGAAAACATTATAACATATAATTGATATCTATCATGCCCTCACAAGCATAAAGGTCTAAGAATGACTCCCAGCTTGGGATAATGAATGAGAAATTTTTTTCAAGCAAGAGAATTAGTCAGTTAGTATCTAGTGTAGGTAATATTTGAAATTGCTTACAATATACTTGATCACATAAAAAGCAAAAAACAATAACTATATGTTTTATAAATGAGTGGGAGATATGATCATAATATAAGTAAGTTGTTCCAATGTTGTCACAATAAATTATAGGTTGTGCTTAAAATAGGACAACTAATTCATTCATCAAGTTAGACAACCAATTTACTTCAGCAATAACAACTGTAATATCACAATAAACAACTTTAATAAAAGACAAAGACATAGTATATTGTTTCTTGAAACTCCACCTAGTGAGGTTGAACAAAAAAAACAACATAGGTAGAAGTACAATGATATGTATCAACATCATCAGCCCGATCTACATCAACAAAGGTATGAGGATAAAGAGGTGAATTAGCTAAGATAAATACACCATAAATGGGATGTTCTTTTAAGATATAGAACGATTCTTTTCACTAAAAGCTATTGTGTAAATATTGGTTTCTGTATGAGTTAGACTAGTTTATTAACAATATAACTAACATCAAGTCTTGTGAGTGAGAGATATTAAAAAGAGCCAAGTACTTATTAGTACATAATTGGATCATATTTAGGAGAACCTGATCAAGTTTAAATATTATACATGGAGATAATTGACTGCTAATTTCTTTTCCTTCAAGTATATTAGTGCATTTAGGAAGATCAATGATATAATGTTGTTGAGATACGAGCAAACTTCTAGAAGGTCTAGTGGACTAAACGTTTAACAACTGGACTAAACGTTTCAATATAATCAATGCTAAGATGTTGATGAAATTTTTAAGCCACAAGGCAAGCTTTATAATAAGTAATAAAGTCATCATGGATCCTCTTAATAATATTTTGTGTAAGACAAGAAGGGACGAGAGACCAAGTATTACTTTTTTAGAGAGAGAAAAATTCTTCGCTCATGACATCATGCTAATGAGGGTGCTTTTAGGCTATGGTAAAAGAGGTGGGTCCCACTTCCTAGCCAAAAGTTAAGATGCTTATGTGTATAAAAATATTTTATAAATTTGCAGATCTTATTTTTGGAACATTTAATGACATGTGATAATTGGTTGATGGTTGTTAATGAGGTATATCATAATTAAGATTTCTTATGTGAGAGGTTGAATAACTAGTAATAATATTATAGGTGAAATGGATGAGGTTAGAATGTTAAGCATGGTAGAGTTGTGAGGTAAAGAAGATGAACTACTTACTTGTGTTGGAAGATGTTGAGGGTTATCCTTGGTGAAGGAAAAGTTGAGACAACTTGTTAAGTTATAATTTGGGTTTAAAATGAGAATATTATATTGAGGTACAAAATGGGTAAGATAACACGGTCAAGGTCATCTCTAGAAGGAGTTATGGCTTCATTAATATTTTTATTAATGGAATTATAAAGGTATTTAGAGAAGGTATAATTAAAGGCTTTTAGATTATGAGAGGACTTATTTTCATATGGAAATCCCTTTAAAAAGTGCCCAGAAATAAGGATACGCTTTTAGATAATATCATAAAAAATTAATGAGTGATGTAGTAAACATAATTTGAGATATATACATGATGAAGATTGAGGTTTAATTTTATAAGTACTATAAGTTCAAAGCCATGAGTAGTCAAAATAATAAAACTAAGTGAGGTATATTTTGGATTGTGTCAAAAAAGTTTACAGTATGGAGTATTATAATTAAGGATAGGAGTAGCCATCTTATTCTTGAGATATGTTTCAATTTGAAAAGAAAAAAATCAAAATCAAAGAGGCATGGAAGCAATATATAGGAGTATAATATCAGTTTATATGATATCTCAGTATTATGTTCAATATAGCTAACATGCTCAAGTATATAAGGTGGAAAAATCATACGATAGACGTTATGTTAAGCTGGAAAATTTGGAAGTGCATGACATTCTATACACCATCCATATAAATGGTCATGATTTTAGTTTGAAAGTAGTTTTTAATTATTTTGTAAATTTTCTCAAATACCTTCTATACACCAGAATTCTACTTTAAAGGATAAAACCATGTGTATTTTATGAAATAAACAAGAGAAATGAAATAATATAAAATATTTTCAAAAGAAACATAGGTCAGGTTCATAAACATCTGAATATAGGACTCGAAATGGTTCACCACAAAAGATAGAGGACTTGGTGAAGGAAAGCTTATGACTTCTATTACTATGACAAGAGTCACATACTTGATTTTTGGAAGTAAATGAAAACAAAATATGATTATCAACCATAATTTTCTTTTACATTTGAAGAGAGGAGTGATTACGAAGTTAATGACACAATTGAGACGATAAAGCCACTAAGGTAGAAGGATTGAGATTATGACTTTATAGGAAGGGTTAAGTATGACCACATGTACAAGTTACATCTACTCTACAGTTGGTCAGGTGATATATGTTTAATTATTGATACATTTAATCATTTACACTTAGCAATTAATGATACGAAAATGCTTAAGATACTCACTTTAATTTATATATTATTTTAGGTATAATTTGGAAGATTAAAGTAAGTCCAAAACACTACATTTTAGCCATTTTTTGAAGATCAATACTCATTTGTCTTTATGTAGCAAGACAAAGAAAATTAAAAGTCAAGAAAAATGAAAAGATGAAGAAAAGAACGTGAGCTGCATAGATTATGATAAGGAGCAAAGCATGCAATAGGTGGATAAATGTTGAACAAAACAGTAGCGTGAAGGCATTAGCACAAGCTTAAAACGATAGGCAAGCAACTGGATATAGGACCAAATGACGTTGGAAAGTGGGAGCAGTCCAGCCAAAACACAACGCTAAATGAGGAAGTAAAAGCAATGAAATCTGTCCAAGAAATATCTAAAACATCAACGTGTGTGAAGAAAACGAATGCATAAATAAGAGTCCAAAACACATCTAGCATGAAGTTAATCGTAGACGTATGGGGTGTGAACAGTAGCGTGAGACACACTAATCCGTCCCATTAATAGTGTTGTAGAGTAGCGGCTTAGGAGTAAAGAGCTGCGGCTTAGAGGGCTTGTGGCATATTGGGGTGAGTAGCGTGAAATAAAGAAGAGAGGAGGCGTGAATAGGAGAGTGGACAAAAAACCACCATCTTGAATTGTCCCATCGGTGAATAATAGCTAGGAAGAGTTTGCGTGAGTGAAGGCAACCCAAAGTGGTTTCAGTTAGGGATTATTTTTATGGAGGCTTAAGCTTTTTTGGGAGACTTATAGAAGGCTAAGATCTCGATGTCAGTTCAGAGGTGACATCGATGCCGACGACCCAGGTTAAGCATTTTTTATTGTTTTTGTTGTTTATTTCTCTCATTAGAAATTGATTATGTTATCTTGTGTGAATTGATTGGGTATTTGAATAATGATGATTTTAATGCTCTATTGAATCATTTTTTTATGAAAACCCTTTGCCAGAATCGAATGCAATACGTAATCGTTGTATTCTCGATTCATGTGTAGTAACTAATGGTTCTGAATCATTAGAGATAACATAACATATGTTAAATAATTTGAGCTTGTGTAATTGCCGAGGTTAGTCTATTTTTCTGATTTATAATGCAGTTGTCCGGATAAACTTAGAGAACTTATTCTAGGTTTCCTAATAGCTAGGGTTAATTAATAAGCGCTTCGTGATTAACTAGGATCTAAGGAAAAATTGGGATTAACAAAGCTTGTCGTTACTCTACAACCGATAATTGCCAAGAGATAAAAGAAGAACAAATCAATAAATTATGCTTATTAGGGTATAGGCTGAGATTGAACCAAAGAACCAGATCCCTACTGAATACCCCAATTTTATCATTTTTCGCATGTTTTTCTTAATTTGATTTCATTAGGTTTATTTTATTTTCTTACTAAATCCAAAACCACCAATTAATTTCATTTCATAAGCTATCTAAACACCCTCTGTGGGATCGACCTAGACTCACCACTGCTACAGTAGTAGTCTAGTTATTTTATTTTGACTAATGTTATGATGTGCCGGTCATCAAGTATGTCCCCATGTTCAAATTTTTCATAAGAAAGTAGTTAGGAAAGAATTCAATTAAAGTGTTATTTGCTTACAAAATTGAGGTATAGATATTAATTTTTTTATCAAGGGTGCATATGAAACATTATTTAGTGTGAAGATGGTAAGTAACAAGAGAGTTCTCATAGGTAACAATATGGATATGCCTTTACCATTGTTGTTTATAATATCCTTATTACCAAAAAATCCGAGTGTAGTATTACCAAAAAAATTTGAGTGTAGTGAAAATTTTAAAGATCATAAGTGATGTAGTATATGGCACCAGAGTAAAGCACCTAAGTACTATTATAATGACTTAATTGTCTTTTTGTTATTCATGTCTGAGGTTGTGAAGGGTAAAAAGAAGATTGTCTATGAGATCGACAAGTTTTTGGACTATGATCTATTTTGTCACATAGTTGGCAAACAATACCAAATCAGATTTGATTTATTCGACAATAATTTTGATTCCATTGTCTACAGAATTTAGATGATATAGTTTGTAAATGTTGAAAGATTTTAGAGCAATTGACATTAGCTAACACAATAGACACCCAGGTAAGCTTGAAGGCCTAAACAAGTCGAATGTATTATTAATAATGATTTTAGTGTAGTTGTAAGTAACCTTCTAGTCGGCAATGGTAGTTTCTGTGGAGACAAGACCTAAAGACTTACTAGTAAGATAATCCCAATAAAGTGTTGATGTCACACTTAATGAATAGGATATGGATTTGTGAACAAGAATGAGAAAATAAAAATTGAACAAGTGAAGAATAAGATTAAAAACTTTAATTTGAAAGTGAGTCTCATTGTCACATGTCAATGGGCTACTGTTATATATTTTAGACTATGTGTCCTAGTGTAAGTGGGACTCGCTGTTATATATTTCAAACAGTGGGTCCTAATTGTCATATAACAATGGAGCCCACTTTTATTTAAAATAAAAAATTATGTCACGTCAATATGTGACATTTAACTTATTATGTATATAATACTAAGGACGAACGAGATGGACGAACACAAAATTCATTCCATTCATCCATTTCATCTGACGGGTCTCATCATTCATCTACTCATGCCTGCCAATTTTTTTCTCTAAATATATATGTGTCATCGCTTTGACTTAAATTGTAACAGTCGTGACTCATATGTACTATGTATATATACTAAGCGCGAAGGGTGGTGATGACAGAGAATTTAAATCCAACCGTTCAATTCATCGAACAGTTGTAGTCTTTCTCTTCTTATTTCACTCTCTAGTCCCTTCTCACTAAATGTCCCATCAGACCTTCAATTATTTTTATTATTTGAGAACCCAATAGTTAAGACCCCCTGACCCTCCACCAATTGTAGTAAAATACCCTTTTTTTTTACTCTTTCTCTCCCTCCTCTCTCAAAGTTCTAGCCTTTAGCAGATCTTTTCTAGATGATTCACCCAGGCAACGATCTCTCTCTCTCAAGTCTCTAACCTAGCATCTGTTGATACTTCTCTTCCCTCCCTCTTTTGCCCTCTCGCCTTATGTTCGTTCTCTTTTCTTCCCTCATGTTTTCCCTCTTTTTTCTTTCATTTCATCTTTAGATTCTCTAGTGTTTTCTCTGGGTTTTGTTTTCTTGGGAAAAAACATATATGTGTGTAAAGGGAAAAGCTAGATGTGAATCGTAGGGGCTTATATTGTTCAACCATTTCTTTTTCTCCTGAAACTAAAAAGAAGATAATTTTCTTTTGATTTTGTACAGAAATTTGTGTAAAGATCTGTTCAAGAGATTGTCAAACCTGGAGGATTCTTGCTTCTCTATCCAGACTGTTTCTGGTAACATCACTAATTTTTCTGAGTATTTGCTTTCTACTTTTGTTTAAAGCTAGTTTTTCGGTGCAAATTTCATACTGATATTGGTAACATCATGGCCTTTTCAATGAGTTCGACTATTTTTTTGATTCTGTTTTCTGTATCTGTAGCAAGTTCTATTATTGTTGTTGTACAGCTAGCCCTTTCATAAGATGCCTTAGTTCCAATCTTAACTATTAATGACGAAAAGATGAGAATGGCAGCTCACTTTTGTGGTCAGCAAATTTTTACTGCCTAATTATAAGGCAGACCTTGATGAATGCCATGGTTCATCACAAAAAGAGGTAAAACACGTGGTTAATAATTATATTATTTTTTAACATTTTCTCATTTAGACCTCTGTGCAGATCCGAAAATCTATAGAAATTCAAAGAAGAGTTGGAAATCTTTTGAATAGCTCCCAGTGAGCATAATCCTCAAATGACCCTAAAGGAGCTCCAGGGCAAGGATCCGAACAACCATCACTGAGCTTATAAGTAAAACAACCTGTTCCCACCTTGTGAAAAGATTTTGACAACGAGGAATTCAGTGTTGAACTAAATCAGAAACAAGACAAACTTAAGGTTAAATTCTAATCCTCATCTGCTATACTATTGGCTTCCTTTTACAGTGATAAGTAGATAAGTAAAATGCCACATTGGTGTTATATGTACCTTCTCTTTTGTGTTTTATTGTTTACAGGCAAGTGATGATGTAAAGGAAATGCTGAAATTCAGAGAGAAGCTTCTTACATTCAAAGTGAGAACCAAGTTTTTGAAATCTATTTTAGAAAATTAGGTTTCATCTCTTTACTTACATTAGCTTGGTAATGTGGCTCTGTGATTCTTAGATGTGAGCATTAGGAACTCATCTCATCTTTTATTTTATCTGTCCATGCATTGTTAATTTCACAAAGACTTGGATTAGGATTTTTTAGCCTAATTAAATATTTTTTCCACTACGTTATGAATTCAACAGATCGCACCTAACATCACATATTTGCAGCATACTCCATTCTTACTTAGATATTCAAATTTATTCTAAATTACTTTTTTGTTTAATTTTTCTGATATAGATGCTGTTAGCTGCGATTAATTTCAGGTTAAAACTACAAATCAAAAGAAGTATTGTGTTACACTAGGAATTTGCATTTTGATTCTGCCTATGGAATAAAATTTTATACTAGACATACTGATTAAGAGCGTAACGGTGTTTGAGGGAAATCAAACACGAACTTTTTTTACTTTATAAAAGTGTATAAAGGAATGAATATTTTATTTCTTGGCTAATTTAGAGAGTGTGGACCTTGAGTACTTTTCTAATAACTGCTTGTCAGTTGTAATTGCCATATCTTTTAATACATATTTTACATACTCTTTTAAGGTAGTTAATAAAATGAAATAACTTCCACTTCTCTTATCTGAAAAAGTTGTACTAGGCTAATAATGAACTCTACTTACTGAGACAATTAATGGCATTAAAAGATAATGAATGAGTAGAATTTTACCGATAGCTCTATTAAAGGTGAGATCTTGAATGGGAAAAGAGAACATATTTTGCCTTGATGACTGTACCAAATCCCTCGATGCCTTCATTCATTTAAGGAACTTAATAAAATGAAATAATTATCACCCGCCAATCACACACACCCATCATTCATTTAAGGGAGTTAATGACATGAAATAATGAAATAGTTGCCACCTTCACAATTGAAATGAAGGAATGATGACTTATTTACTTCGGTAGCAGTTAAAAGATACAAAAGCTTTAAAAAGATACAGGAGCTTTAAGCAATCTAAAGAGAATATGATAACCTAACGCAGCAACCCAAAGAGAATAGATAACCTGATGCAGTAGCTGACCACATTTATTTACTTCGGTAGCGGTTAAAAGATACAGAAGCCTTAAGCAATCCAAAGAGAATATGATAACCTAACAATAGCAGCAGACTACATTTACATTTTAATCGTTTATCAATCTAAAATCTAAAATTTGCACTTCCAACAACTCTCAACACATCCAACAAGCGATGCACATCATTTCCTCTTCTCTCGTTCCTTCCAAGGAATTAAATTATCAAAAAGACATGCAACAAACACTTGCACAAAAGCCATCTAAAAAAGAAGAATGTGTTTACCAAGAGTTCGGATCCTCTATTTAGCCATAAGCTAAACCACGAATCAGCCGCTTTTTCCTTTCTCCTATGGAAAATGCATGCTTGTGCACGGGCTTAGACAAATTTCATCTTTGTTTGCTTTTTTTAATTTTATATAAACTTAAAATTAAAATGAGAAAAATCATAAAACAATAAATTAAAATTTCATTTTAGTTATAATATTTTATTATTAACAAATTTAGAAATTAAATTTAAATTTTGTGACATGAGTGCACAATAAATAACAAATTTATTTATTGTTCACTGAAAATTAAAATGTGAAAAAAAATAAATTTAATTTTAATTATATTTTAAAATTTTATTTAATTTTATTATTTTTCTCATTTTAATTTTATTTTGAAAATATTATATATAAATTTAATTATAATATGTTATTATTAACAAAATTAGAAATTAAATTAAAATACATTAATATAATTGCATTCACGCCCATGCACTAGTGCATGGGCGTGCATCTATAAATTTAATAAAACAATAAATTAAATTTGAAATTAAATTATTACTTTAATAAAAAATTAATTTAAATAATAATAATTTAATTTTTGTTATTATTCATTTTATAAAAAATTAAAATTAGAAAGAAAAATAAAAAAAGTTGGAAGCTTTGGGAGCGCACGATCGTGCACTCCCATTAGGGAATGTACGATCGTGTACTCTTAATTTGTCACTCAATTTTGTAAAAATTATATCTCTCAATTTTGATGTCCAAAAATTACAAACTTTATACCATTAGAAAGTTATGAGGATAAGCTACAACTTTTATGTGGACAACTTTATGTGATTTTGCCTATATCAATACAGTTTAATCATTGAAATCAGGACAACTTTGTGTGATTTGGTAAGGTGGGGGAGAACCTGAGGTCTTTGGTTCACCGAGAGAAAAAGCTATTCCAGTTTGGGCATTCAAGGTTTTTTTTCATGTTGTTTTAAGTTGCCTACTTCTTTAGGTGTAATGCTTAAATTGCTGATATTCACTTTTCATTGTTTGCAGCTGGAAATGAATTTTCACGCTATCTGCTGTCACTCTACCATTATCCATGTATGCTGTTTCAACTCGAAGAAAAAGTGAGGCGGTGTTGCTGTAAAATTGGTAATATGGCTATACTCACAAAATGCAATGGTGATCTAACAGTAAACAATATCATATTTTGATTAGGCATAATCATTCTTGCAATTAAAGTATCCAGAATGTCACATATAAGTTTATTATATTTGGGATTTGCCCAAACAATTATCTGTAGTTGATATAGTTATGACCAGTATATAAAGCATTGCTTTTTCATATTTCAAATCATGATGTGTGCTTGACTCCGAGATTTATTTTACAGCCTGACTCTCAAGTGCATTTACACTGGAAACGGGCCATTGAACAATTAATAATGCACGATTATGAATAACATATAAAAATAATATTAACATATGGTACTTAATAATATAGTAACAATAGTTAATAATTAATAATTAATAATGGATGAAAAGTTTGTAAAGGCAGTCAATTAATAATAACTAAATTCTAACTAAATTAATAATAAAATTATATTAATATATAGTAGCTAACAATATAATAATTTTTCATAACCATGAATAGGTATATATATTAAGATATTAATATATAAAACTTAATAATAATAATTTACAATTAGTAATAGGGGATTATGACAAAGATTTAAATTTAATATTAGTATATACAAATTAATAATAATGAACAATTAATAATGTACAGTTATGAATAACATACAAAATTAATATTAACCAACAGTACTTAATAATATAGTAACAATAATTAATAATTAATAATGGATGAAAATTTTGTAAGGACACAATTAACAGTCAATTAACAATAATTTTTAATTAATAATAACAAAATTATAACTAAACTAATGAAATAATTAATAAGAATTATATTAATATATAGTAACTAACGATATAATAATTTGTCACAACCATGAATAGGTATATATATTAAGACATTAATCTATAAAACTTTTAAAAAATTAATATATAAAACTTTAAAAAATTAACAATTAATCATAAAGGTTTATGATTAAGATTTAAATTTAATATTAGCATATAAAAATTAATAACAATAAACAATTAATTTAAAATGATTACACAATTAATAAAAAATTTATTTTGTGTATTTATGTAACTGTTATCACTAAGTCTATATATTAAAGAGTCATAGGCGTACATTTTAGTTTTAACTTATTAATTATTAATTATTAATTATTAATTATTATTATTAAGCACTATATAGTTCTAACAAAAATTAACAATTAATAATACAGGGCTGTGATTGAGATTTAAATTTAATATTAGTATATAAAAATTAATAATAATGAATGAAAGGAAAAGAAGGCATAAAATGGCATGAGTCATAGCTGTGACAATTTAAGTCAGCCATGACAAATGATATGAATGTGATGAATCGTCAGATTTCGAGTTTTATATTAATTTAGACTCTACCTATTTTACTTAATACTTAATACGCATGTTACGGGTGTGACTTGTATATATATATATTCCACTTAGAGAATGAAAAAAAATGACATAAAATGGCATGAGTCACGTCTGTGACAATTTAAGTCATAACCATGACGAATGATATGAATGAGATGAACGAGAGCCGTCAGATAAAATAGACGAATGGGATGAAATAAAATTAATATTATTATATAATATTTACTAATAATTAACAATTAATAATGCACCGTTGTCACTAATATATATACCTAATATTAATATATAATATTTAATAATATAATAATTTGTTAGAACCGTGAAAATAAATAAATATATATATATATATATTAATGTATAAAACTTAATAATAATAATAAACTAAATTTAATATTAGTATATAAAAATTAATAGAAATGAACAATTAATAATGCACGATTATGAATAACATATAATATTAATATCAACATATGTTACTTAATAATATAGTAACAACAGTTAATAATTAATAATAGATGAAAAATTTGTAAGGGCAGTCAATTAATAATAACACAATTATAACTAAATTAATAATAAAATTATATTAATATATAGTATCTAACAATATGATAATTTGTCACAACCATGAATCCGTATATATATTAAGATATTAATATATAAAACTTAATAATAATAATTAACAATTAGTAATAGGGGCCTATGACAAAGATTTAAATTTAATATTAGTATATACAAATTAATAATAATGAACTATTAATAATGTACAGTTATGAATAACATATAACATTAATATTAACATACAGTACTTAACAATATAGTAACAATAATTAATAATTAATAATGGATGAAAAATTTGTAAGTACACAATTAACAGTCAATTAACAATAATTTTTAATTAATAATAACAAAATTATAACTAAATTAATAATAAAATTATATTATGAAAGAATTAATAAGAACCTAATCTCAACGATTAAACTATATTGATATAAGCCGAATTACACAAAGCTATCTTTATAAAAGTTGTAGCTTATCCTCTTAGTTTTCTAATGATATAAAGTTTGTAATTTTGAGATATCAAAATTGAGAGTTATGATTTTTAGAAAATTGAGTGACAAATTAGGAGTACACGATTGTGCACTAGTCCTTCCCTAATAGGAGTGCATGATCGTGCACATGTACAATCATGCACTCCTAAAGCTTCCAATTTTTTATTTTTCTTTTTAATTTTAATTTTTATAAAATAAATAATAACGTAATTTAAATTATTATTATTTAAATTAATTTTTGTCAAAATAATAATTTAATTTCAATTTTAATTTATTGTTTTATTAAATTTATAAATGCACGCCTGTGCATTAAGTGCACGGGCGTGAATGCACTCATATTAATTTATTTTAATTTAATTTCTAATTTTATTAATAATAACATATTATAATTAAATTTATATATAATATTTTAAAAATAATATTAAAATAAGAAAAATAATAAAA
>JAOQMS010000003.1:32433136-32454726 GCA_027563885.1 Erythroxylum longipes | reverse complement strand
TTCTTTCTGATGTTTTCCATTGGGAGAAGTACTGAGCCTGTACTTTTTTGATACGGGATATAGTACTATGATAATGAGGATACAAAACATTGTAACATAGTTTGACAACTTCCTGGATAATGCTTAAGGGTTTGTGATTTTTCTGAGCTCAGAGATACTTGCTTTTCCCTTTTATGCATGCACTTTTTTTCTTCCAGGGGAGCTGCTTTTTTTCTAGATTCTACTTCTTTTTACTTGTATAATATTTGAAGCTCAGATAATGAAACTACATCAGATTTGGAGATGCCATTTCTTGCAGGGGAACCGTATGTGAAAGAGAAATTACTGAACAAATTGGGCAAGGGCTCTTATAATGAAAACCTTGACAGCTATGGCAAGCAAAAGAAATAGGCAAACACAGGTTTGCCTTTTAGTGAACATCTTTGGCATCACACTTTTAAGGTTGATTTGGCGTCTTTAATCCTTACTTTGCTCCCTTTTCAGGTAATTAAAAATCACATGGGAACTCATAGGAAGCCTATGCCATGGATGATCTTTACTGGGTTGAGTGTTCTTTGGCTAACTTGTTCTTCCCTGATAATTCCACAAATGGTTTATTCTCTTCAAATCCTGACATATGCTGTGGCCCTTGACTCTGATATGATCGGACTTATCTCATTGAGAGTAATGGGATTGACTAGAAGGAACATGTTTGCCATACCAGAGGGATGAGAAGTTGAAGAGGACTAGAAGAAATCGGGAAGACATGGAATAGATTATGTTTAAACTATTTTAAAGGCAAATTGCTTATATATTGCTTCTGTAATGCTGTACATGCATCGTATTGTAGAACTCTGTTTATGATAACTAAAGCTTTAGTTATCATTAACTAAAACAACAGGTAAATTTTGCTCTTTTATGACTATAATATTTCTTGTAAATAAGAAAGATAGAGGTAAGGCTTTAATACAATCTAAAGTGATCATAAAATTACAGGTTTGAATAAGCAATCTCTTTAAAGATTTTAAATATTGAAATTTTTAAAATTTTAAGAGTTTTTATTAACTCACCTAATTATTTATTCAAGTTAGGAATTATTTATTTATATATAAAAAACAATTTTATATTTCTCATTTTAGTAAAAAAAGGGTATAAAGGTATACATCAAATCCTTGTGTTAAGTATTATGTTCTATTCTTCTTTTATTAAATTTTATTCATACATTTATATAATATACACGTAAAAGTGTAAATAAGATTTAAAGAAAAATACCGCAATTAATATAAAAGATTCCAAAGATATGGACCATAAAAAGAGAAACAAATATATTGGTTGACCAACTTAAAAAAAAAAAAAACCAATCCATATAAATGTACTTTTTAACTACTCCATTATCGCTATTTTGTTGAGCTAACAAAAACAAGCCTTGTTGTTCCCACGTTGTTCAAACTTTGACAACTTCACAAAGGCGTGTGGTCAGCACGAAGACGCCGGCCACTCTTGTCTTTCTTTTTTGTTTTTTTCCCCTGTCATCATCAAAGCCTTGGTTCTCACCAACTCATTTTGATTCTTTGCCTCCTCTCCATTTTCACGTTTCTCTAGTTTGGACTCTTAACCTCTCCATTTTTCGCTCGAAAGAGAAGGTACGGTTTTGGTATGTTGGTTTTGATGTAACTATGGTCGTTGTTTCGGCTTTAGATCGATAATTCTGATGTGGGTTTCGGTTTTTGAGTTTCAATATCGGCCCACACGTTACTGCTAAATGGCCTTTCATGGGAAAGATTGGATTTTTGCTGATTTAGATGTTTACAATTTCGTTGATTCGAAGTTTTCATAGCATTGAGATTTTGCATAGTCAATTGTTGAATCTGAGTTTATGTGCGTGGATTTCGTGATCGTGGGGTTATCGAGTAAAAGTTTGAGCCGTTAGAGAACTTGACGAATGTTTTGGATAATTATTCTGTCCGGCACTAAATCGAAAAGACCAATATCATAATGATCCATGTGTTCTTTCCCTTAGTTTTGTTCAAGATTGAACGTTGACCACCTGGTTTCTTTCTTTTAAACACTCATGATTATATGTTGTGTGGTTAGTTTGATAACTCCAAGTTAGATCTTTGAGTTTTTCGACGATTTATCCGGTACGCATCCGAAAAAGTTTGGATTACTCTCTGATTGCACTTCGGTATTGATTGCAGGTAAAGTTTGCTGCCCTACGAAGATGGATTTTCTCTTCAGCAGATTAAATGAGGAGTCTGTACCTTCTCAAGTGGACATGCTTAGATGTCCATTTTTGAGAAACATTAATGAACCAACTAATTTTTCCTTCTCCTCATCCATTCCTTTCCAAATGCCTGTAAGTTATTTCCTTGGATTTTTTTTCCCCTTGTGTGTTTCAATAATCACTTTCTCTCTTGGGATGTGAAGCTTCTTTACGTTGGAGAACCACAAGTTTTGACTTGTTTTCCTTTTCTTTAATCTAATGTCTCACATTAAATTCTGGTACAGATTTGAAACTCAGGTTGTGTTTTTGCCAACTTCTTTTGCCAGGCACAAAAAGGAAAAGGTCCAATCTTTGAAGATGGCCCGAATTTCGAAGTTGCATTCAGGCTATTCCATGGACGAGAGGGAGTAGTCCCACTTTCTGAAAGATCATTCTCACACTCCGAGAAAGTGGAGCAAAAACCAAGTCTAGTGGGGTTAAATCCTTTAGCTGCAAAGGCAGCCACCATTAGTCTTTCATCTTTTGGACCTGGAGGTCCGTTCAGCTTTGAGTCATTCTCTAAGAAGTGGGGTAATCAGAAGAAAAATCACAGTTCATCCAAGAAGGAGTCTTCTTCAAAGGTAAATAATCTAATTCTACTATTTAATCGGTTCTCTTGAAGAACTTTAGTTCAAGATTACAGTCTTAAGTAACTTGTTCATTGATTTAGCATTTTTTTTCATGTTTTTATTCAGGGAGGGCAATCTAATCATGAAGCAATGGGCAATGAATGGCTGCAAAGTGGTAACTGTCCTATTGCAAAATCGTATCGAGCAGTCAGTAATGTCTTACCACTTGTTGCAAAAGCTTTCCAACCCCCAGCAGGCATGAAATTTAAATGCCCACCTGCAGTGGTTGCAGCCCGAGCAGCCTTAGCACAAACTGCTTTTGCAAAGAATCTACGGCCACAACCCTTGCCGGCAAAAATTCTTGTGATCGGGATGCTGGGAATGGCTGCAAATGTTCCTTTAGGAATATGGAGAGAACACACTGAAAAATTTTCACCATCATGGTTTGCGGCTGTTCATGCAGCAGTTCCATTCATAGCTATGCTAAGGAAATCTGTACTGATGCCCAAGTCAGCTATGGCATTTACGATCGCAGCATCTGTACTGGGACAGGTTGTCGGATCAAGAGCAGAGCGGTATCGTCTGAAAGCAGTAGCTGCAGAAGAAAGATTGACTCTCAAAGAATCATCTAAATCTAGCTCAAACCAATTTCAAATTGCTACTACCGACGGACGACATTGTGGCAATTCAGTAGAGTATCCGGCTTCCCTGCCGGCTTCCATGTCAGCTGCTGCTTCATTGTCAGCAAAAGATGTATTTTGCTGATTCAAAGTCTTGATGCTTGCAAATCCATGTCTTATCCATTGAGTTCTGTATCTCTTAATTCATTATGTCACTACTGCTGATGCTTTATTGCCAGTAAAAACCTGATTTTGCGCATTGGCGGATCGAAATAAAAGAGACAAGGATGAGTGGTGCATGTGTTCTTATGTCAGAAATCATGTAATTGTCCAAACTTCAAACTTGCGTTAAATTCTGAAACTCCATAATTGGATAAACCCCATTACTCATACGTGTGAAACTCTCAAAGTTACGTAGTTACTGAGATCAAACTAACTGTTGTTAATCTTAAAAATTTATCAGCTCAAGCCCATTTCTGATTATATTTAACTATTTACAGAACATTTAAAAGATTGTGTAATTAAAAATTAATTAATTATTCACCTTTAAGATTAAGAATTCGATTGCCACTAGGATTCCTAATCCAAACAGACCTCTTTCAATAACAAACTTGAAATCTCCAAACTGCAAGCTCAATTCTCTCCTGCAACTTAAAAACGGGACCTTCCGTATAAAACGTGTGACCTCGTCGCCATTAAATCTTGCTCCTTTCCAGAGAAACTTTCACGATTTTTACCCAGAAAGGAACTTGCCTTTTATCGATCCTGTACCTGTTTCAATAGACTTGTTTTTGCTTTCGATAGATTTATAGTTTATCAAGTACAGGAACTCGGATCCTCTTCAGGGGTAGAACAAATCCGTTCAAGCTTCAATTTTCCTCTTCCTTTTTCGCTTTTCTCCTTCAAAGTTCCATTATTTCATGATTTCGAGCACGCGGTGTGCATAGCTTTAATTTTTTCAATCTTGAAAACCCCAACATAATCCTTAGATATTTCTCGTGGAATTGATTGAACAAAAAGAAAAAAGATTGCTTTTTTACTTTTTAATTTGTATTGAAGATGCAAAAACCACCTTCTTAGTTTGTTATTGGATTAGGACTGGTGCTGAAATGGTCTGTCGTAGGCTTCCTTGGAGAGAGCCTCCGTTGATGTTTCATTGGAAGACGATGACATGGTAAATTTCTCCAGGAACTCTCTAAGCACCCTTGAGTTTTTTTATCTGATCTTCTTGGAGCAATCAATGGAACCTTGGACTTGGTTATTAGTTTCTGTCTATTGAATAATAGGATTGAGTATTATTCATTGGTGCATTAGGTGTTCAGATTGCTTTGAACAAAGCCTTGAGGCCTCCAAGTTTTGCCTGGAGAGACTTCCCAGCAACAAGCTGTTTTGTCCCTGCTTCAATGGTGGACAAGTGGCCAACCAATCTGAAGCAGCAAAGTATAGAATCCCATCCAGTTTCTGTTCATCACCTCAGAAGGGGCACTTTCAGGTTAAGTATGAATCTCATCTTAAAACATCAAAAATGTTTCGAAGTGCAAATCTATAATATCAATCTACAATTTTACATTTTTTAAATTTGGTGCTAATAAAACTATAAATTTTAATGAAATTAGATTTTTTTAATCAATATTTAGTATTAACTCATAAATTTAATTTGTATAATATCACAAATTGAGTATTTCAGATTCATTGATGTTCGACCAAAAGTATAAATACATAAATGCTAGTATATTCTACTACTTTACACTTTATTCATATTGCAATGGACATCATTTTATTAATGTTATGATGAAAAATGATACAATAAATTAATTTTTGGCAAAACATTGAATTTCAAATCATATAAACATAATGATTATAATCTGTTTTAACTAATATAGTCGTTATTTATAATATCGCTTTATTATCTTCCTACTTTCATTGAATGCATGCTGGGACTTAAACATAACTGAAGTTGTAGATCTTTTAATGTCTGCATTCTTATACTTTCATGATGTTTTAACCCTCAGGTTGTTAAATTGTTCATTCTGAAGAAGTTACAGTGTCTTTTAAAAGGAACAAGTAGTGTTGTTGAGTGCATTATAAGAGTAGGCCATGTTTTCTGATCCCTTAGTTCATTCTCTGCTCCAATGGAGTTGTTTTTACCATCCACAGAACTAATGTTCAATCTTCAATTTTCGTTTTGGTTAAAAACGGGTAAGCAGGAACGGAGCGGAGATACATGTACAGGAGGCTTGCTTTTATGTAATCCATCAGATGATTACATTATGCTGAGAGACTTTACATACATGGATTCAAGTTTCGAGTTTCGGCCACTTTACGTACATGGATTCGAGTTTTGAGTTTCAGAGAAACTGCCAGGCCGGTGAGTCTTCTTTTCTCATCTGTCTTCTCTTTCTTTTCGCACCTATATCTATATTGAAGAACAGATCTGATGAACATAGAGAGGAACTGGTGAAAAGATGGCGATGCCATTCCAAATCTTTTTTGGGATTATTTCTGTATTGCATCAATACAACAAATACAAAGCTGCTCCTCCAAATATTACATAGCACCTAGAATATTTTCACCAAAAAAGACCAACTTAATAAAGAACTGTCCACCTCTCCCCTATCACTGCATTGAACAATACAAAAGACAACTATAATACAGATGCGGCAATGGAATTTGCCGCCGAGGGCCGTGTCACAATGGCCCTCTTACCCCTCCTACTACCTACCTATGTCCCCCTTACCTCTCCAAGATTCCTCCTCTCTGCCCATCGTCCCACTATTGTGACCTCCATACTGATCAGCTTTCGCATAGTGCATCTTAATGGCTGCAACCGGATCAGTAACATTTGTGCATGGGCCCCCAACAAGAATCCCTCCTCTTCCCACTACATTCATCCCTGCCACACTCCTTCCTGGCTGCTGTAAGTTTGAAATTGCTTCAAACCCGTTCAATTTTTGCATCTCTGAAAATATGTCCTGTCGGTGTTTCACATCCATTGTGAATGGCTGAACTTTAGGACCATCATGCCTTTGATACATCTGATAATCAACAACTCCATTGCTCCCACCTACCTCTCTTGCAGAAAAAAGGGACATGGCATTCAAGTTGCCATCGCTGCTCTTCACAGCAGCTTGCAATGCCTGCTGGTCCACTTTCGACGAGGAAACATGAAAATTGTCAAAAGCATCAGGATACTTGGCCAATAAAATGGCAGAATCAGGTATAGATGAAAACCCCGTCTGTATTCTACTCCCGTCCCAAAAACCGTAACTCCTCATGGGACCATTATCAAGCCCACAACTATATCTGTTTTCCTGATCTTGCTTCAAAAAGGTTGTATCACTGGCTTGTGTGCTATCATGGCCAGAAAATTTGAAAACGGATACCTTGCTATTTAACTTTGTACTAGGGGCTCCTCTCCCCTCATTCTCATTGCTACCAGAGTTCTGATCCTGCAAAGGTGAAGGATTACTGAGGACTTTACCAAACAATACCACCTCACCATTCCTGTGATGCTTTTCACCATCTGAAAAACTCCGTGCTTGATCACCTGCTTTTTCAGTGTGTGGTGACAAATTCAGAGGTGCAGGAGTAAAGCACTGAGGTTTCGAACCATTGCACTTTTGAAGAAAGCAATCCCTAGCCGTAAACTGATCGCTGCTGTTCCTCCTAGCATTCAACTGGGTCTGCATTTCAGGAACAGATCTACATGAAATATTCCCATTTGTCTCATTTTTTGTTGGGATTTGCAATGGACATCCCATGAAAATCTGGCTTAATTGATCGTTCTTCAATGAAAGATGACTAGACAAATGCGGGATATGCTCATCTTTAAATGTCTGACCTAACTTATCACTGCTTTTAGTTTCAGGAGTTGAAGGCAACTGCTTCTGGTCTTGCTTTCTCTGAGTCTGGCCAGAAGAAGAATCTTGCAGTCCAGAATTTGTGGTAGCTGGATTATTCTCCACATGTAATCTCATAACAAGGGGCTTTTCCACAGTAGACACCTGATTTATGCTTTCCACTCCAAGATTCAAGCTTGAACTATCCACAGGTAGCAGAGATGATGTACATTTATTTCTTTTTGAATCTTGCAATGACCCAATCTGACTAGAATCATTTTCAAGTGATGGAAATTCCTGCTCCTGTAGATTTCCAGTTCCACTGGTGGATACCTCAGCTGGAGCCTGATTCTCTGCATTTGAGTTGGGCAGGCCAGTATCAACTGCATTTTCAGCAAGCATTGTTTCTTCAATGGAATCGCCTCCTTCAGCCATTTGAGCTCTATCAGCCTCTATTTCAACTGAATTAGCCAAAATCTTCAGGGGGGAAACAGGCTCCGATTGTTGTGGTGGTTTATCACAAGTTAGCTCTGTCGATAATTCCATTTGGGGTTCCTCATAGGCTTTCTCACTTAAGGCTCTCTTTAAAACATTGTCCTCAGGCCCATTCAGATCACTAAGCACATGCTTCCTACTTGCTGCATCAAATTCATCCTGCTTATCATCCTCAGAAGGCACGACCCTAGAACCAAGGTTATCATTGCAGATAATTGAACTCTTCTCCAGGCCACAAGCATCTTCCGCATCTCCTCCACCTCCATGAGCATCATCACTCATTAGCATATCGAAGTCTTGAGGCCTTGGCTGCATCAAGTCCAACCTAAGGCACTTGCGGGCCTTGCTGAAGAACACCTTGCACTGATCCCTAGTTCTTGTTCTGATGAATCGTGAGATCATGGTAAAATCCTTACCATAGGTGGAAACAGCTTGTATAAAGAGGGACTTTTCATGATCTGTCCAATCTGTAGGATCCATTTCACCACAACTCTCATCTGAGCATGTCTCTTCATCCACATTTTGAGTAACATCAGATGCTGAAAGTTGTTTCACAACAGAGTATAATTTTTGGGACTTCAAGTCTCGGATGTTTTCACCAGGATCAACAGAGGTAGTGATACAAGAACTCATTGCCTCAGAAGATACCGAACCACAGATACCTGCTAAAACATCAGCAGCAACAGCTTCACTTTCATTGTGAAGGTTATTAGCATTGTTTGACCTTTCTAAAATGTTGTCACTACGTTGAGATGTTCTCAAATCACCAAAGCCTCCCAAAAAGATTCTATTAGAGCACCTTTGACGCCTTCGCATAGCATTGTCAGCATCAGCAGCAATGGCTGAAGCAGCACCTAAAATGTCCAGTGATGCAGAATTCATCTCACGATTCCACTTCTTACCAGATGCAACCAGATAATTGGTAGATGACTTCACTTGCTTACTCTTCTTAGCTCTCTCAAAACAATCAGATTTGTGATTCTTGTAGTAAAATTCAACACAGTCTGCAGTTGTCTTGTGATTAAGAAAAGAAGCGATCTTTCTGAAGTCCTTCCCAAAAAGTGAAAGCTTATCTATGAAAATTTCAGTCTCTGCCGAAGTCCAGGAGTTGATCATCTCTCTTTCCTTCTCAACGGCACAAGGATCTTCAACCAAACCATTACTAGAGATAAAGCGTGACGCCACTCTCTCATTCTCGTCCAAAATCAAAGATGGCATCTTTAAAGTGCTTCTATAAAGCTTAACTTGGCAATCTGACAGCAGCTTGCTTGCAAAGTTAACTATGTCGGATTTAGGGACCAGGTTCACATTTCCAGCTGCAAAGAAAGTGAAAGAAAAAAATTGTAATACTATAACAAGGAAAAACATATTTGCAGCGTCAAAAAAAAAAATCCTAAATGCTACAAGAAAAATGAATGTAATATGGACTAAGAATCTCTTTTAATACAAATGATGCCACTGAGCAATAAAACTCTAAAAACCAGTGCCTATATTATCATTTTCTCATCACACCTTGCATTCATCATCCTACTCTTTTCTTCCAACTACAAAAGGTGGAATCAGAAGCAAACAAGGTTGAAAAAGGGAAAAACAAACCAAGTCAGTACATATGATTCACGAAGACCAACTATTGAAATCTTCTTTTTTTATACTGCACACAAAAGCATGAGGCCATTCAATGCAGTTATGTTTATGTACAAACTCTCCTCCATGTGACTGATCCAAAAACAGTGACTAGTTATCTTATATCTATGTTTCATTCTGCTCAAACTAGTGACATTCTCCACCAAACATATAGGCTCAGCACCACCTCTAATATGATCTCTTCTCATGAAAAAGGATACAACAAAACATAAAAGAAAACTATAGACATTGGCATTGCCTCCTGTCAGTTGCTGAATCCCAGATATAGATTACTAAAGCAGTAGAGCCTAAGCATTACACAAAAGCAACAATAGCCAATTAAAAGTGGAAAATGAAAAAATACAAAGTTCAGAGGTACGTTTATTGTGCATGGATGTATAAATAAAACACTCAGGATAGAATTTTAATATTTAATCAAGATTCACTGCATCGTCTTGCATTAACTAGAACCAAATCACAGGCATATAGATCATATAGGAAGCCTTAAAGCTGATTAACAAATGCAGTACTATTCAAATTCAAGTAACATAGCAATACCAAACTACTATATCATGGAAACAAGGTAAATTAAACACGACGAGATTCCGTACCAGGAGAAGGGAATCGAGAGCGTACAGAAGAACGGTGTTTCTGATATCCACTATGCATTACCCGCAAGCTTAACTCAGATTTCTTCTGTGACTTTGCACGGTATTTTGTTACAGAGAGCAATCGCAAATCTTCTTTCCATAGATGGTGGAATGCTTTAAATTTAAGTGTCACAACTCTCTCCTTGAAGCGTAAAAATCGCTTCTTCAGAGCAATTTTTTCTTTGACCAATCTATGCATGTGTGACAAAGAGACATTGGAAACACTTGATAGATCAATCTTGCATTGATCCTTGGAAATAAACTTGTTAAGTACATCTGACGCTTGAATAGCACATTCTTTATTGGAAACCAATACCAGGTTACACAATTTATTTACTTCATCTAGATGCCAACTTGTTTCGGTGGAAAATGATGCATCCCTTCCATTCTCTTTATGGATGTTAACCTCCCATTCAGAACGGACGTTAGTTACCACTTCATTGTTACAATGAACAAAATGTTTCAACTGCACATTGGGAGACTGGGCAGTCTCCAATTCACCACAAAGCTCAGTATGCTGCTTAAAATCAGCCAAAGGAGCTGCCTCCACTAGAGAGGCTGATTCCACAAATTTTGATGTAGCTGTTGTAGGACTGTCATTATCACATCCTTTAGCAGCAGTATCAACATCTTCTGAAGTGGCATTGCAAAGAGGAATCTTCTCTGCAACCCCATAAGATTCCATTTGCAAAGGAGGTGGATGGGGAATGTTGTTGGAAACACGCCTCTGTTCATTACAAACAGTCGCACTGTCCAGTCCAAGAAAAGAGTTGGATGCTGCTGGATTTGGACACCGGTTACCAGATTCAAATTTAAGTGACTTTAGCTCAGTTTCTAGCGAATCTATTTTGGTCTCAGTCATCTCCAATGCCTTTGAGATCTCAGCCCTCCACAGAAGCAGCTTGTTCATAGCACTAGACCTCACAAAACTTGAATCCACAGAAGTAGGATCATCAGACTGAAGCAACTCAGTTATCGATGAGCCCAAACTAGAAACTGAACTAATATCAAATTTCTCCAAATTAAATGAGAATCCATCAAGCTGAAAATGAGACCCAATACTGTTTGAACTACATAAATTACTAACATCAGCATCAGCATTTACTGCCTTGCCAAAACTTTTCTCCTCTACACCTGTCACAAAATGGCAATTACCTTAAATTTCACTGACACAAAACCAAGCCTAAAAGTCCATCAGCACAAGAGAACTAAGCCAAACAGTCCAAACTAAGATGGCTCAATAGCTTATGCATTTAGGTTATGGAACAACACAAAACTTATCCCTGGTACACAATAGTGGGACTTGAGCATAAAATATTGTGATAGCTTCATATTCGTTCAAACAAATAGACTTTGGATACTCCACAACAAAAGTAGGTTAAAAGCTACAAGGCAATTCAATGATTTGTACTTCTGAATATAACAGGACAAATTATAACAAACATCAAGCATTGTACAAACATAAACAAAGATAAAATATTAACTTTACAATAATTGAGTATCATTAACTAGAACATGTATCAGTATCATTAAACTAGCACAAGCATCATAATTTTGAGATTTCCCCACAGAAATGAACAAAAAATTCGTAACAGAAAGAATTACTACCAAAACCATAACTTTGTGCATTTACTACAGATAAATGATGCCAACTGCAACAAGGATAATACTAACAGGTCAGCAAATAAAATTTAGTTCAGCAACATTACAGACCATAACCTAATAGAAACAATTATACAACAAACTAAAGAACGTGAGATAGCAATCAATTACCTGGAGAGGAACTACAAGCAACGGAGGAAGGAGTTGCAGGAGATGCACAATCAGAAAATCCAAGAACTCTAGGGCTTTTATCAGCCAAATTTGAACTTTGTGAGAAGATGGTTTCAACATTAGCAGCAGAAATAACAGCTCCATCTTTGTTCATACTCACATCTGGCCCTTCAACTTTCTTCTTCTCATATTTTGCCAGTCCTTCACCCCAATTAAGGCGTGGCTTCTTCCTAGAAGTAGTCTCCTCGCATAGTGGGGCAGAAGTTACACAGGCAGCAGCATCTCCAGATGGGGACCGAACTGGAGTTGCATTCTTGGGCTGCAGCTCAGTCTTCCCCTCATTAGAATCTGCACCCCCAAGGCTCTTTGAGCTACTTGAATGACTGAAACCAGAACCCCGAGAGGACAAGCTTCCAGTACGAGCCCATTTCAAAGGCTTCCAATCTAGTGTGCTATCTTTATCACCCTTTTGGCCTGTTCCCAACCCAGTAATACCAGCTACCTTATTGTTATCCTGATGGTCTTTCAAATTAAGCTGATCCCAAGTATTTACTAACTCAGGATTAGGAGCATGAGATTGGGGGAATGTTAGCACATCGTCAGACCTATCATTACTGCCATGCAGCCTCACAACTGAATTGGGCGACCCATTGTTCATCTCCCATGAATGACCTTTCCAATCTCTCTGGCTAACAGAACCTCTGTTTTCCCTGCCTCGTGCATATTTCCCATCTCCGCGTGGCTGGTAATCTTCATTTTCAAGTACTTTCTCACTACACCTCGAGGGTCCATACCCATGACCAGATTCTTCGGCAACCAGGTGCCAACCACCCTGCTTACCATGACCTTCAAATAATATTTGAACAAGAAACGAAAATCATATACAATTAAAACAAACAAGAAGGTGGAAACTCCCCAATAAAGACAATTTTCTTAGGTGATAAAACGTACAGAAGTTGTAGATCTGAAGTTATCCTAATCAAAATATGAACCAGGACAATTTGTTACAGAGTCTTTAAAATCAAGATCTGTCCTATAAAGAAACAAAAACACACAAAGGACTTTAACACAAATAGAACTAAAGTCAATCCTGCGCTGGAGAACGTTTCTCTCGACATAACCCAGGAAAAAAAAAACTTGAACACCATAGGACAACATAATCCACAGATAGGAAGATTCCAGAATTCCAGTTCAAGATACCCAAAGTAAAACTGACCGATAAACAATCATAAAAACAACATAATTTTTTCAAACTCCCAAGTTTTGGACACCGAATAATCTGAATGTCAAACACACCAAGAAGAGCAAAGAAACTCACCAGAGAACCTCCGGAAATCGTTGTTCCCTGTCCACCGAACGTACTCGCGGGACGATCCATAGTGACTCGACGAGGAGTCCCTCCATCGCGGCGCCGACCCTAAGGAAGACGACTCCGACCTCTCGTACTTCCTCTCCTTGAAGAAGTCCTTCCGATCCCAAGGCAATGGCTCGGGCGGCATCAAAACCGGAAAAAAAAACCTAACCACTAATCTTACCTAGCCCTCAGTTTACCTCTCTGTCGCATGAGCCAAACACCAGACAAATAACCCGCCGCCGCACAACAACGGACACCAGCCTGCACCGAAGCCGCCGCAGTGCAGCCAAACACTGGTCGCAAAAGAATCCACACGTGCCTCGGCTTGAACGAGCTGGACAAGACGATTCCTAGGGTTTGAATCTAGGGTTTCTCGAGGGAAGAAACAACGAAAACACGAAAAATAAATAAAAAGCTGAACAAATTGCAGCCTGAGGTTTGAGGCACAGATCGGAGAACAAAAACCGAGGCCTTATTGACCGCCCATGGTTTCGAAGAAAACCTTTTCTCTGATTTTTTTCTCGGCGCTGCTTGGGTGAAGGAAAATAAGGGAAAATCTGTGGGGGAAGAAGATAGAAAAAGAAAGTTAGAACCTGAGTCGATAAGAGAGAGAGAGAGAGAGAGAGGAGGGAAGGAGAAAGAGAGAGATTGTGTCATTCGTATCCCAGCGGCGATATTAAACCAAATTTCAATGTCCTTTCGCGTCCAGGTTTATTTTTTATTTTTGTTTATTATTTATTGATTGATTGATATTTGATTATTCGGTCCATTTATTTGCTCTTTTCCAAATCTTCCCCTTTACTTTACTTTATTGCTTTATGGCCCGACCCTCTGTTGCCCTTATTGACAACTTTTTTTCCGGAAATGCCCTTGATTTTTGGAGATAACTACGGAAGAATAGAGTTTGAGTTCACGCGCCGCAACGTACATTCTTCAACTTAAACTCTGCAATGACGGATCTGGCCTTTTGGTAAGCCCACAAAAACTTAGGTGGCTTCCGGGCTTCTCTTTGTTTTCATACAGATATTAGTTTTTAAAATTTTTAGAAAATTTTAAGTTTTGAAATTTTTATAATTTTTAATTATTCAGATAATAATAATATCATATAAACTAATCAAATATTAGATATATAATTTGACTTAATTCTAAATTTAAACTAATTATATTTAATTTAAATTAATAATATGACATAATTAAAGTAAAATTTTAATATGAATCTAATTTGTTTTGTTTTGTTTGAATTTAAAAGATAAGCTTAATCTCTATCTAACATGTGATATTTATGACCCTTAGGGGATGATCGAGCTGGTAAAGTAGGGAGTCTGGGGTCAAAAGATTCTGTGTTCGAATTCCTACTTACACTCTCTTGATTGAATTTGTCGTACAGAACTTATTTAGTGTGAAGTATTTGGTTGGCGTGATTTGTAGGCTATTTCTTCAATCCGAAAATTTAACCGATACGCATCTAAAGAATAGCAACTGCGTGTTCCTCCGTTTCAAAATATATATATTATATAATATTTATACCATGCGTATATTATTATTATTATTATTTAACTAAAATCCAAAAAAATTGAGTTTTTAATTAAAAATTATGAAAAGCTTTTTAAAAAATTCTAAAGAGTTTAAAGGTTTTAAAATTTTTCTTAAATAATAAAAAAGCTTTATTACTTTTAACCTTTTTTAAAATTGTGTTTTCTTATATATGGCTTTAGTTTATTTTAGCAAAACCCCTAATTACCATTATTTGGTACTATCTCTTTAAATGAGAAGCTTTGTAGAAAATGGAAAGAGGAAAGAGATTAAGAACATGAATTAAAATCTTACCTTACTAATATGTTATTTTTATTTTTATAATAATATATCTGTAGTTATTTTTTGAATTTAATAGTTTGGACAAATTAAATACCATAATTTTCGCATATAATTACGAAGTGATGCGTCATGCGTTACTTGTTATATCCACTCGAGTGTCAAAGTTCACGTCCTCATGCTGCAAACACGGCGTGCTAAATGCCATCCATTTATACTTCTGCCATTGATTACGAACCATTATACTAGTTGGTAATAAATTATAATCAAATTATAATCGGACGAATAAGTATTTTTATATCTTTTTTTTGAACTTATGTTCTCGCAATATTCGTTATAATTCTTATTATCATTCTTCAAAATAAATCAAGCACACTCTCAATAATATTTTATGATTTTGTTGATAATTAATATTAGTTAGTTTAAATTTGTTACTAAATTTTGAGTTACTAAATTATTAAATAAGTTTTTTGGTTTAAGATTTAAATTAAAATACAATAAACTTAATAAATTTAACATGCTTTGTTAGACATTTTTGTTATTTCCCTATTAAGTGGATAACTATTAATTATAATTTTGACTTTAAAATAAATTATCGATTAAGTTACATGGTTTGATCTAGGTAAAGATAATAAAGTGACCTAATAAATAATCTAAATCAATAGGTCAAAATTCAGATGAAAAATGGATCTCTTTTAGTGTGGATCTGGTCCATATCAATTTTGTGACCGGGAAGCCCGATATGGAAGCTATATATAAAGTTTAAAGTCTCATGCAGTTGCTCATATCAATCGTAAACACAAGGATTCTCTGGCCCATTAAGAGAACTTACGTACTAAGAAAACTATAGAAAGGTCTATACCACGTTCCGATGATGGATTCCCGTGAAAACGGTAGTAGATTCGGGCTCGTTTAAGCTTCGGAAAGTTCGTTTGAAGTTTTAGAACTGAAATTAGATACATTCCACTTTTATTCGTTTTTTGCCCTTTCACGTTCGATACGGAATACATAACTAAGGTA
This sequence comes from Erythroxylum longipes, assembly GCA_027563885.1. Taxonomy (NCBI): domain Eukaryota; kingdom Viridiplantae; phylum Streptophyta; class Magnoliopsida; order Malpighiales; family Erythroxylaceae; genus Erythroxylum; species Erythroxylum longipes. Next base: position 32,438,729 of record JAOQMS010000003.1, on the reverse strand, counting down.
CCGTTACGTGTTACATGTTCTTGATACTCAAAATTATTTAATTTAAATTTGTCATTAAAATTGAGATATGATTCATTAAATATTTTTAAAGTATATAATTAATAAATTATTATTTTTATTTAATAATTTAATCAATACACACCTAAAAATATAACATTCGTTAATTTGTCATTAACATTGGAGTTATTGACTTCTTGAATAAGTTTTTTAGAACTTTGAGTTAAGTTAGTATTGGTTTTTGAGCTTGATCAATTAATAGGTTTTTCTCATTCGGGGTTTAAATTAAGACACATTTAATAATTTAATTAATATACGCCTAAAAAGTAGCATCCATTTTAATTAAAAAAAATTAGAGAGTGATGGAAAGTTGTGTCAATACACAGTCGTTTTACCAAACAAGTAAAATTAACGTTATTTTAGAATCAACGCATTTTGCTCCACAAGCAACTCATAACATAATGTGTTATTCTTTTCGTGCTTGCACCAAAAAGATGGCTATGTCTTTATATTAAGTCGTTTGCGTAAATGGCCACATTGAAATGGTCCCATCTGCCTTTTTTTTTTTTTCCTTCTTTCGTGAGTGACCAAAAAAAAAAAGGAACAAATTGATCCATCCAAATTTCGAATAATGTAATTGGAGATTTAACACTCGTCAAAGAAAGTTTAGTCCAATCTTTTAGGATTTATTTGGTTGGATGTTAATTAATAGAATAGAATGGAATAGAACGGAACAATTTATAAAGAAATGAAATATAATATAGTGAAATATTATTTGAAAGGGAAGAAATGGTTCATAATGTAATGTAGTGAAATGTTGTTTGGAAGATGGATGAAATGGAATATAATATATAATAAATGACTATTATACCTCTGATATTAAAATAATTGTTACAAAAGGTTTAACGTTATGATTTTAAAACAGAAATCATGTCCAATTAAAAAGTCACAATTCAAGTCACAATCGTGACAAATAATTTTTTATATATTTTTCTATTTTAAAATAATAAAAATTTTAATTATTTTATTATTAATTATATACAATTTATTATTTATTATATATAAAAATTTATTATTTATTATTTAATATATTTTATTTTATTTTATTCTATTATATATGATTTATATTTAAAAATGATTTATTTATATTTTTATTGATTAAGGATAAGGAGATTAGGGTTAAAAGAAATAATTGATATTAAGAAAAATTATTGAAGATATAGATAGTATGTATTTATTAGTTTACGTTCTATCTTAAACTCCCGAATTGAAGGTTTCTTATTTTCACTATTTATGATGGAATGAAATACAACACGAAACCCTTCGCTTCTATCTCATTCCGTTCCATTTCATTATGAAACCCTCAATCAAACGATAAAAGTATGTTACATTTCATCATGTTTCATTGCTAACTCCTTAACCAAATAGGGCCTTAGTTTGTTAAATAACATACCCAACCTAAATAATTTGAAAATTAAGTAATAAAATTTGCTCAATTACCAAAATTTAGGATAACACATTAAATATAATTAAATTATTAACTCTTCGAGGTGCTTTGTTAATTATTACGGAAAGAAAAGAATATGTAAGAGAGAAGAAAAAAAAAGGTGGTTGATTACGCATACCACCAAGTTAGTGAAAAATAGAAGTTATATTAATTTTTAAATTTTTACTACTTACTATATTCATCATAGTTACTATTGCTATTCTCCCAAGCAAACCAAGCACTTCCTTACTAATATTATTTCCAACTTATTTTATTGTCTAGTGAATTACTTGATAAATGTAATATGCAATTGTTATATATTTAAATTTTGATCTAATTTATATTCAAATAATAATATTCATTCATGTTGGAAAAAAAACAAACTAAGTTCATCTTAGATTGGAAACTAATTTATAATTACAATTAGTTCAAATCTTATTTTCTTATTAATCTACTAGTTAAGTGCAAAGTTGCATACTACTGAATTTTCTTAAATTTTACGTATTAACAGAATTTTTACTTCTTGTTATTGTTGATGTTGCCTGTTGTTATTCTTATTATTAATATTTTTTAAATTAAATAATTAATAATATGTAACTTATTATATTTATATATGTGTGTTTTGAATTATTAAATAGGAAAAAAGTTGTGAATTGTCTTCTTATAAATAAATTTCCAATCAACCCCATTATTATGAGTTAAAGATTTGAAATACCTTTTTTAAAAAATTAAATAAGTTTGTATTTCTATCTATACTATCATATTATATTTTAAATATTTAAAATGTTAAATAAATATAAATTTTACTATTTAAAATTTTAAAATATTTAAAAATAGTTATTTTTTAATACTATTTTTACACTTTACAAATTAGTTTTGAGAGTCACGCCTCGACTTTTGCTTTTCTTGTTGCAGTTCGAGGCCCTTGTTCTTTTTTTTAAAGGGAAAATAAAACTGAAAATTACATAATAAGTATAGGGAAACAGATCCCCGATCTATCCTCTGTGAGAAAATGGTGGCATCCTATAGGTGTAATGTCAAAATAGGTGACCCCAACATCTACATGTTCAGCGTAGTGCGCCAGCCAGTCAACGCATTTGTTGCTCTCTCAATAAACATGTCGATGAATAACAGTCCAGTTCTGGTGGAACAGCTCGTCGATGCCCAGGACGATAGAGTTGTGAGTTTGAGCTCGGTCGTCTGCTGAGGAAAGGATGTTGATCACTGCCGAGTCCACTTCAAGATCCACTCGGCAATATCCCTAATTTCATGTCAGCGTAAGGCCAGTGTAGACTTCCCAAAGTTCGACATAGATGAGCACCAGCATAAGGGCCTTGTTCCTTAAAACCCAAAAAATAGTCAAAGTGCAGGTCCGTAGTTCCTAGGAAATACCGTATCCTTTTATGTAAATATACTTCTGATCGTGGCTTACAGTATTTTACTATTTTTTGTCGCAGACCCAGACGGAGTCAAGTCACTAAACGACAAACAGTTCCCACGTGCAAACTCGCGCGTGGGAAAACTATCGAACGTGGCTGTCGGTCAGGACTCAGAAGGATTAGTGTCTAGTGATTGAAACAGGCAAGCACGTGCTAAGTTATTCAATCTCGAGGACGCCGGCCTCCGAGCGCGTGAAGCGATATCGACGATGACGTGGCGAATCTCGCAGCAGCATCTTCTTTCTTCACTCTCACACGATTCCGTTTAATTAGATTACCATAAATTAAAAAGTGTTTAATTTTTTTAAACTTTTAGTTTCATAATTAATTTTAAAATTTTATAAATTAGGTTTAAAATTGTAAAATAAAATTTTAAATTCTTATAAATTAAATTAAAATTTTGTTTTTAATATTCACATATATGATTTTTGTATTTATTACATCAATAAAAACAACATTTTAACTTGAATTTTATAAGTTTTGAGAGAATAATTACAAAATTTTTAAATTTTGATATTAAATTAAATATTTTTTGATTCTATATTTCTTCCTACTTATTAAATGATTGTGGTGATAATAAGGAAGTAATCAAATGACTAATTGAGCAAGTAATATGTGTATTTTTAATGGATTAAAAAAAGAGTATTAGTGTGATCCCATATCTAGCCACTAGTCACCTAACCTTTAGCTAGATTCTCCACTACAAATTAGTCAAAGTTAAGTACTTCTAACTTTTTAGAAATATTTCATTTTTGTTTTCATATTTCTATTATTTTGGTCACTTATCAAATTTATGACACTATCAACCTTCAAAATTTATGAATGGATTCTTCAAACCAAGCAAAGAATTCTTATATATATTCAAAATTTTTAATTTGATATCCTTGAGATTATAATTTTATATCTCTCTAAAATGACATCAAATTACTTTCTTTTTTTTGAAACGGAGGAGGAATCCGTTGTTGTTATCATTTAGATGTGTACTGAGTAAATTTCCGGATTAACGCAATAGTTTACAAATTACTTCAATCGGACATTCTACACTAGACAAGTCCTATATAACAAGTTTGATCGAGATAGCGTTAGTACGAGGATTCGAACACGTGATCTTTTGACCATATATTTCACTCCACCAACTTAACCACCCTTTAGAGGGCGGCATCAAATTACTTATCTAAGTGTTACACATATTTTGATTATGACACTTAATATAAGTAATACGATATGGTCTCCCTATTTTTGTTAAGTTTTTAAATGAAAAATAATATTAGAAAGTACACTTGACACAAAAATATAACAACATCAATAAATGATACTTTTTAAAATTAAACATTAAAATAAAAAAAGATCTAAAATCGAATCCAATATAATAAACTCTTATTTTAAATATTTCCAAAATACTAGAGATTATGTAGGGATAGTAATAGATCAATCCTGTTAATTTTTTATAAATATTTTTTAAATTAATAATATAAAATAATATTTTTTAAATTTATTCTGAATTTCAAGTGTCGAAATTCAAGATTTAACTTTTCTAAACGAAATAATGTTATTTTGTTTAAAAAAAGTATGTCTTAGATAATATGAGCCTGGGCCCACACCTGGGTCATACGTCGACCTATTGCATCATTAGGATCAGGTATGGATTATGGAAGCATATTATCTTGAATATGGTTAAAAATATTTTGACTCAAGTTTTATTTGAAGTTAATGAAGACCAAGGGTCAATAACGATATTATTTTGATCATAATTAATAAAAATAATATTATTTCAATAGATTAATTTTTATTTTTTTTTAAATAATCATATTTTGTTTGAATAAGTATAAACTGGTTCATGTCCAACAAAACTTTCTCCAAATTTGACCTTGGTTCAAAGTTTAATCAACTAAAACTTGATTTATTAATCTTAAGTCACGCCAAATTAAGTTAAAATTATCATCTTTATTATAAAACCAAATTCACATGATATTAGAAGACTATGTAATTAGTAAAGATAATTATATTTCTTAATTTGTTGAATAACTTACTCGAAATTGTTATTATTAAATAATTGTACATGTTGAATTGGCATAACTTTATACTAAGGCCCTAGTTGGTTGGCGAGAAAATAAAATAAATTTAGAATTCGATTATTCGAAAAATAAATCCATAAAAAGTAAAAATATTTACATGTTTGGATACTTATAAGAATTCTAATAGAAAAGTTGGGTGAATTCTTATTATAGTGTTTAGTATGCGACAGTATTTTATAAAATGTAATTTAATTTTGACTTGTATTTCTAATTATATCCATTTTTTTCATTTCTGATATTCCAATCATATAATACTGTTATTATAAATATAGTATTGAAATAATCTAAAAAAACCTCAACGAGTACAAAAATAAATCTTAAATCTTGCTAACGGGAGAACAATAAGAATAGTTAAAGAGAAGGTAGGGTTTTATAAAAAAGTTGTCGTAGAGTTGAGAGAGAGGGAAAAGTTGAATTGACTAGCGTATTTTTTTAGATTAAATTCCTAAATAATCTAAATATCAAGGGGGTGATGAGATTTATAATCGAAGTAAAGTGCTACTACTTTTTCTAGATTGAGAAATCTTTTACTTTCCTAATTACTCAAAAAAATGAACCAAACGTAATAATATAAATTTAAGAAAAAGATTACTTTC
>JAOQMS010000003.1:32419418-32433036 GCA_027563885.1 Erythroxylum longipes | reverse complement strand
GAAATCTTTTACTTTCCTAATTACTCAAAAAAATGAACCAAACGTAATAATATAAATTTAAGAAAAAGATTACTTTCTCATGAAATCTTTTACTTTCCTAATTACTCAAAAAAATGAACCAAACGTAATAATATAAATTTAAGAAAAAGATTACTTTCTCATACAAGAATTAATGCCAACCAAACAAGGCCTAAAAGTTTTGACCATTACTTGAATTGGATTACTTATTAAATATTGTTTAACAATACATAACAAGTAAAATATTACATAGTTTTAAAAATTACCTACATAATAAAGATTCCCACGTACAAATAAAGTAAACCAACAAGTCATGTTTTTTCTATAATTGTTAAAATTGTAAATCAATCCTTTTACTAATAAAGGTAAGCGTTTCAACTTTCATGACGCTAAGTTACACCTCTTTTGAGTCTTGACACACATGTTGTTGTGTACTGTGTAGATTTGCAAAAACTGAAAGATAAAGGAAAATAACAAAAAAGGAAAGGAGTCAACATCTTAGAAAACACACACGACACAGATTTCCTTAACTAACACAAGCTAATTAACTACTCATTCGATATTGTGGCACAAGCGCTTGGACATGGCTCCTCCGTTATTCACCTACCTCTGTACATAAAGGCGATTCTCAGTTTCCTCGCTTCTTTATACCGTGATATGAATGATATCGAACCTATCGGGCCAGATCAGCTCATTGCTAAACCTGCATAGCAGAAAAGTGTCTTTCACTTTTACATTTTCCTGGGCCTTTTCGAGCATTAGCCATGAGATTACTATTAAACATGCAATAGGTAAAGCCGGGTCAATTCCAAATTGGCCCACGCCAAAATCTACGGCGATTTATTTATACCATTTTATTAGAAAATCGAAACGTATGTGATAGTTACTGTAATTGCATATTATATGCCATTTCCCTTATGCTTCATTGACAAAAGGACAAAAAAGAAATCCATCTAATGATTTATTAATTATTATAGAAAAAGCTGAGATTTTCAAAATTTTAATAATATTCTCATAATTTTATAAATATCTTTTCAACGATTAAAAAGTTGAATTGGTTTATCGGTTCAATGCTAAAAATCAATGTTTTAAAAACTATATCAGAAATTAAATCGAGAAGATAAGAATTTTAAAGTTTAAAATATTAAATTAGTATTGGCTAAAGATCAAATAAAATTAAAGAATTTGAAATATTATTAAAAGATGTTGTCTTTACCTCTTGAAGAAAAATTTGAAGTTTTAATTTTAAAAAGATATTGTTAAATGAATATTAATTAATTAATTCTAGTATATAAAAATTATTAATTTACAAAATTGACCGATTAATTAATAAATTTATGTATTTTTAATGATAAGAGTTATCAAAGTAAATTGAATCGAAAAGTTAGACGAGTCAAGGTTTTTACGATTGAGCCGGTAATTATTGGTAAAAACCTTAAATTAGCTAATTTTTCAATTCAATTTATTTTAACAAACCTTGTTATTAAAAATTATCCAGTTAATTAATTAATTAATTAATCAATTTTTATTAACTAATTGATTTTTATAAATAAGAATAAATCAATTGGATTTCATTTAAGAATTTCCTTTTTAATTAAGCTTCAATTTTTTCGATCATATTTGAAATTCTTTAATTTTGTTTACTCTTATATTAATCTTAATACAAATTAAATATTTCAGACCTCAAATCTATTATTCTATTAGTTTAATATTTGGTCTACTTTCAAAAATATTGGTATTTTTGAATGCGCCAATAAATAAATTTTTAATAAACATATGGAGATATAAAATATATAATTGGAATACATTCTTTAATCAATTGAAAATCAAAACCAAAATATTCTTGAAACACGTGAAGAATCTTGAAGAGTTCAACTCAAACATGTCAAATCTTCAGCTCCACTTACTATGATCTAATAAATTTCGTTCATGTATTTGTATAGAGTTTGTGTAGTTAAGATTTAATAGAACATGATAGAAATACTATAATTGAAATACTATAATTGAAACAGGAAATCAAATCCTAGCCCAAGACCTCACCAACTACTTGAAGGATTTTGTTATTATAATATAATTTGTTTTTAATGCTCTCACCCAACTTATTGTTGGGTTGTTATTCATTTGTAACTAGTCTATTAATAATCTCCGCTCTTGGAGTCCTATTCACATGGCCACCACTCTGCTATGCTTTAAAGACCCAAGCTAGAGTTTCATAGTGTCACTTTTTAATTTATATAATAAATCGTAAATTATGTTATTTAAATAAATTATTTAATAAGTTAATAACTTAAACTTAAAAAATAGTTTTGATCCGATTAACATTTTCAAAATTTAACCTAATTTTACTATTAATTAGTTATCTGAAATTTTTATTTAGTTTTTATCGTTGTAGTTTCCTTTTTGAATTTGCTATTATCTTTTAAGTTTGGAGTAAATTGTTTAACAAATATTAATTAAAAATTAAGTAACAAGTGCAATTTAATGTAAACACAATTTTAATTTAATTAATTTTTATAATAGAGTTGACAAAAAGTTCAAACCTGATTAAATTTTTACGATTAAAACTGAACCAGTTCGGATGCTCAATTATGAAAATATTGAATCGATCAACTTTTTGATTCGATTTATTTTAATAATTCTTATTGTTAAAAATTGAACAATTTTTTATTTATTAAGTATATTTCTGTAAACTAATCGATTTTTATAAATTACAAAAATTAATTAAATTTTCATTTAAAATGTTTATTGTAAATTAAATTTTAAATTAAGACAATGTTATTGAATCTTATTTCAAATTATTCAAATTTATTTAATATTTAATCGATTTTACACCCATTTTTGCACCGGTTTGGGAGAGCAAGGAAGAAGGGGATTTTGTTTTTATGTAGCCAAATCCTTTGTCCTATTTTCCGGATGGGTCATAAACTTAGCAATAAATAAATGAATTTTGTGAATGGTAATAATCGGTATTAGTTTGAAACTGAAAAAACGGTACAGAAGATTTGGTTCCTTAACTATAGCGATATAAACAAAAAATTTCATCCGACCCGCATGAGCATGTACATAAAGAATACAAGAGTTTATGCCTTGTTGCAATTTTAACCTTGTATATCTTGAACTTTTTTATCTTGTCAGTTTAATTTTTAGTCCGATTTTTATAACATTTCTAAATTTTCAAGGGTAGTGTTTAATTGATTCTATTGGTAGTTGGTGCCTTATCCATTTTTTGGCTGTGTCCTGCTCAGAAATTGGCAGCATCGAGACTGTGAACTGGTCCAGACATGCCTATTTCATTGCTACACTAACAAATTTGGTCCATTGACACCGACTATATGTTTTATTTAATTGGTTCTTATTTATGGAATTACGTGTTTCATCATTCTTTGGAAGACAACATAAACTTTGTTTCTTTTAATCTTGTCTTTTGTTACGAGTCAGAATCAACATACAAAGCTTTCAACCTGTTCGATCAATTGTCTGATAGAACTAGAAGCCAACCCAAGGGTCATTGTATAATAATGGAGGGCTGTTTTCTTTGTCTTGAATGATTAATTACCAGATCATATTACGAAATGCATTTGCGTGGACTCAAGCTATTATTCAATATCCATACACTTCAACTCCAACAAATCACAATCATCGATTGGGTTTGACAAATCAGTACCCAAAATGCGCAGTATCAATGGCCACATATTTCTTCTCTATTTTACAGAGCTCTTCATTTTGTAAATTCTTAGATAAATCCCAGAGATATTTTGGGATCTGGGCTTTCTCGTGTATTCATTTTATAAGCAGCTTTTGAAACGCGTTTGTTTTTTTGTTTTTTTGTTTTTGTACCTTCTTTGATATGCACTCTCATTAAGCCGACTCCGTAGTTGTGCTCTGTCTGAGTTAAGGTCTGAGATAGGGCATTTCTCGAGGACAGTGTAGCTAAATTTGGAATCTCGAAATCCATTAACTCTTTGGAACTTCTGTTTCTGGATTTGTACTTTTTTCCTGCTCATTGTTGATTGACTGTACATAATGGAACTTTGGTCGTTCTATGTTCTTTCCCTTTTATCTCTTCTCCTCTGGGCTCCTCTATCCTCTGCTATTGAGGATCAGGAAAGGGACAAAATCAGATATTTGCCAGGCCAACCAGGAAACGTGGACTTTAATCAGTATGCAGGTTACGTGACAGTGAACCAACAAGCTGGAAGGGCATTGTTTTACTGGTTAGTTGAGTCACCGGCGAGTCGTCAACCAGAGTCCAGACCACTTGTTTTGTGGCTTAATGGAGGGCCCGGCTGCTCATCTGTTGCTTATGGAACAGCTGAGGAAATAGGTCCCTTCCACATTAGACCAGACGGCAAAACTCTGTACTTCAATCCCTATGCTTGGAACAAGAGTATGTGAATGAAAGAATTGTGCACATTCCGTTCTTTTAGTAATGTATATTTATCTTCTGTCTCTTTCTGGTGTCTGGCAGTTGCGAATTTACTCTTCCTTGAATCTCCTGCCGGTGTTGGCTTTTCATATTCAAACACAACCTCAGATTTGTACACAGCAGGTGACCAGAGAACAGGTAAGTCATTTTGTTAGTTCTATTGGATATGTTGGTTTTAAAAATTAGTAAAATTTTCTCTTTGGTATAATTACATGTAACTGATGCATGATTCAATGTGATTATCTAGTTTCAGTTTGAAAGTAGTTGATTTCTATATGTTTAACCTTTGTTGAAATTTGGTGTTGTGCCTTGTAGCTGAAGATGCGTATACTTTTCTAATCAATTGGTTCGAAAGGTTTCCTCAGTACAAACATAGAGATTTCTATATTATTGGGGAAAGCTATTCAGGTTTGTTCATTCTTCCACATTTCATTTCATTTCCTTTCATTATCAGTCTTTGTTTGTTCATCTTAGATATTTCACATGGTTACCTCTTAAAACCAATTTCGATTTGTTTTCAGGACACTATGTCCCCCAATTGTCCCAAATTGTATTTGAAAAGAATAAGGGGCTTCAGAATCCTGTGATTAATTTGAAAGGTTTTATGGTAAGGACATCAGAAAACGTTGAATTTCAGATGCTTAGCAGATAACTGCTATTGGTAAACAACTTTTGCTTCCGTTTTAGGTCGGGAATGCTGTCACGGATGATTACCATGACCTCGTTGGCACCTTTGAGTATTGGTGGACCCATGGCTTGATTTCTGATTCTACATATCGTATACTACGTCTTACTTGCGAATCTGGATCCGCCCAACACCCATCAGCAGAATGCACCAAAGCTCTCAAGCTTGCAGATCTAGAGCAGGGGAATATTGATCCATATAGCATTTTCACACGACCATGCAATGATACTGCCTCTCTAAGACGCAACTTGAGGGGTCATTATGTAAGCATTTACCATAATCTAGTGTTATTTGCTTTTTGCAGTCTACTTTGACCTTTGGAATTTTGGTAATTGACTAAAAGGCGTCTAAGGAAGTGTTGTGCGTATCAAGAATTTTAACTAAACTAGTTTTCATACTTATATATGCCTTGTGAATATTCAACAAATTTGAATTAGTTACAGGCGGCGGCGTAGAAAGTAGAAGTGGGATCTTGTGTTTGTAAGGTCATTGTTGAATACAGAGATTAAGGCTGTTAGGAGTCCCTTACTGCAATCATGATGTCCAGAACTAGGGCCACACCTAACTTTTCTCCCATCGACCTTTTTCCTTCACTTTTTTTTCTTCACACCGACTCAAACATTGGGTGGTAGCAAGATCTTTCCAGTAGTGGATAGTAGCAAGAGTTTGTCAGTACTTCACCTTTTAAGTTGATTAAAGCTTCATTTAGCTCTCAAAGACCACGTAATCCACCATTAAATTGTGAATATTGAACAGAATCTGAACATAAAGACTGCATCCAAATCCAAATAATTCATGGACATGCAGTGCCTTGGAAAGACACTACCGTAAAGCAAGATCCACTAAGTACCATCAATTTAAAATTTTAGGTTGCGTTAAACATTTCCAAATTGTATATTTGTCACTACAATCTATTTGATGAGATGAAGTACGGGTTATCTTAATTTGAAATTGCTGCTAACCAGAACTAGCTGGAAAACATGATCCCTGGTGTGTCTTACGTGTAGTTGTTAAACATTACCTAATTTGACCTTAATTCATTCACTACTTGCATAATCAGCCGTGGATGTCGAGAGCATATGATCCGTGCACAGAGAGATATTCTACAGTGTATTTCAATCAGCCAGAAGTTCAGAAGGCACTTCATGCAAACATTACTGCAATTCTTTATCCATGGAAAACGTGCAGGTTGGTTTCTGGTTAATTGTGAATCATGTTGTCTTCTAGATCCTAAACTGAGATTTTTCTAACTTAATTGCTGGGGGATTATCATTTTCAGTGATATTGTTGGGGACTACTGGGCAGATTCTCCACTCTCTATGCTTCCAATATATAAAGAGTTGATTGCTGGTGGTCTGAGGATATGGGTTTACAGGCGAGTTTCAACTTCTGTTTTTAATCTCTCTTTCTCTCTCTTCTGGTTGCAATCAATGCAATAAATATGTTTCGTTGCTTGACACCCTGAATGCCCCAAACAACAGTCTTCTAATCTCTGGCACCAGTAAGTGAATGAATAGTGTTACTTTCCTTTAAAGGGCGGTAGTAGGGAACTGACCGTAGTGAAATGCAATTCACCATTTTTGTTGGTCGTGCAGAATAGGTTTGTTGATTTTACCATTAATGACATGGACATCATGTCTACACGTCAAAAGAAGCCACCTCAAACTTATCAGCATTCAGACCTTTCTTGTTCTATTGTTTATGGGCATATTTTGCTTTTGCTCTAATAACATGTTGAATTTTCGGTCTCAGTGGAGACACTGATTCAGTGGTTCCTGTGACTGCAACAAGATACTCCATTGATGCCCTTAAGCTGCCAACCATTACTAACTGGTATCCCTGGTACGATAATGGAAAGGTTGGTGTTTCGATAAACATCCGTCTCCCCCATTCAGAGTTTCCATTTCTGCGGTATTAGGAATTTGCATTGGCTTTCTGTGGTACAAATGAATGTTCTCTGTTTGTCGTAATGAAGGGCACTGCAACAAAATTCTTGCTTCTTGTCCATGTTTACTCCAGGACCGCAAAATATTACTCACAGAACCTAGTTCTATCTTCTGTTATAGGTTGGAGGTTGGAGCCAAGTGTACCAGGGGCTAACTTTTGTAACTGTAACTGGAGCAGGCCACGAGGTTCCGCTCCATCGCCCTCGACAAGCCTTCATTCTTTTCAGATCATATTTGGAGAACAAGCCTATGCCAAGCTAAACCATCGAATCCTGTTCACTTGTCTCTGATGAACTATCTTCTCCCAAAAAGGAAAATGGTTGTGAGACCACCAGCAGAATAAGAAAAGCATTCACCTCGAGTGCCATCCCATTCTTGCCTCAACTGTACCATTTTTTTCTCATGCTTGATTAGTCATATATTAGAAATTCATTAAGGGTTAAACTTCTTGTATCTGTCGAATCCATGTTATGAAACACCAACTTATCTCTTCTGCAATTCTTAGAATTGTATTTGTTTGTAAGAACTTGCACTCAATACCAATATAAAATCTCTTCAGATGTTTGTATCCACTGCTTTACTGACTTGCAATGAACTCGAGTTTGACTTCTCAAATAATTTAGCCTTCGACCGCAATTCAATCTTCCTTTCCTTAAAATCATGGTCAAATTATGAATTTTGATGAATATAAAACATACCCTTTTTTTCTAACAAATCAAATCATACGTTAATCTGAGTTCTGATTCTGAATCATTTTAATATTGGATCGTGGGACATGGTTTGTATTCTCAAGTTTAAGACAGGTAATTCTGCGGGAATCGTAGGTTGCCAGGATCACGGCGGATGTACTGTTGCTTTAGTTTAGGATCCAAGAAACTATAAAAGAAAGCCGAAGGAATAATCCAACGGTGGGGATTTTCCCCACGTGGCCAACATGGGCGTTCCTTAGTGGGAACCCACGCCGTCAAATGTGCCACAAGAAAAGTCAATCCAACTCATTGCATTCCTATGGTCAACCAAACAATTTAGGTCTCATTCTAAAATAGAGGCTTTGGTCATCACATTCGAAACCTCTCTCAATAAATAAAATATTATAAGATTTAGCAAATTTATTTTATTATTAAAATAGTTTATATGCATAAACATATTCTATTTAAATAGAGATTTAAACCTTTTTTAATAATAAACCATTATTCTTATACAATAAGAAAATATAATAAAATCTAATAATATGATCTTGAAAAAGATATCATTTTTTAAAATCACAAACTTAAAAAATTAAGTGTCATGTGATCCTTAAATATTAATTTAAATAATAATTTTAAAAAATGTATTATGTTGAGTCCTATTAAGAATTGAATTCACTTAGAAAATACCTAACAACCCAATTGACTATTGGGGTAGGTTTAGTAAGGCGGTGAACTAATTAATACAATGCGTGCAAGTAATTGGAAATTAGAAAATAATATATGCATGAAAAAGTGAAGTCAAGATTTCGCTATATAACTAACTTTGGTCTTTGGTCTGCTCATAAGCCTTGAAAGAAGCTAGCTTTAATTGACTATTGAGATAATGCATATTAAGAGCTCTTCTTCAAGTTCAAGCTTTTTCCTCAAGGTCTTCTTCTTTGTTATATTATTGCTTTCTATTGCCTCTTCTACAACTTTGGCCTCCAATGGCAAGCACGGAGGAGAGTATGAGAAGGATAGAATTATCAAGCTTCCGGGGCAACCACCAAATGTGAATTTCTCTCAGTACTCCGGTTATATCACGGTTAACCCGAATGCAGGTCGGGCCCTCTTTTATTGGTTAACCGAAGCACCGAAAGATGTTCGACCCGAAACAAAGCCATTGGTCTTATGGCTCAATGGTGGGCCAGGTTGCTCATCCATAGCTTATGGAGCATCCGAGGAGGTCGGCCCTTTTCGGGTCCGGCCTGATGGCAAGACCCTTTATTTGAATCCTTATGCTTGGAACAAAGGTAAATTAAATGCCATCATGAAGCATTCTCAGCTACGTTTTGTTGGATGACATACTCGAGATGTGTGATTGTGATTATTTTTTGTTTTCAGTGCCAAACTTACTGTTTCTTGATTCACCTGCTGGTGTGGGATTTGACGTGTGATTTTGATTATTTTTTGTTTTCAGTGGCAAACTTACTGTTTCTTGATTCACCTGCTGGTGTGGGATTTTCATATTCAAACACTTCAACAGATTTATACACAGTTGGTGACAAGAGAACAGGTGTTCTAACCTTTTTCACTTTTCTAGTTTGGTATTCGTTTTGTCAAGGTTTTGTTAGCCGACCAGACCTAACTGAGTCTTAACTGTACTTTAAAAAATGCAGCAAAAGATGCATATGCATTCCTCGTCAACTGGTTCGACAGGTTTCCTCAGTACAAGCATAGGACTTTCTACATTGCTGGCGAAAGCTATGCAGGTTTATTTGTTAGCACTAGCCACCAAATACACCTAAAAGATGTCACTTTGGTCCGGGTTAGAAATACCCGAAGTCAACGAGTAAAACTCGAGTTTACTATGTTTTAGGTTGAGTTCGGACATTAATTTTAAAAAATTATGCTATGTTTTGTTCAGGTCATTACATTCCTGAGTTATCTCAAATCATAGTCCGGAAAAATAAGGGACTGAAGAATCCTGTCATTAACTTCAAAGGTTTTCTGGTAAGTCATAAAATGTCCTGACAATGTACACTTCTTTTTGTTCAAGATTGTACCCTTTTGTTGATGTTGCTTGTCTAATCTGTTTCAGTTGGGAAATCCACTAATCAATGACTACTACGACAACATTGGAACTCACGAATATTGGTGGAACCATGGTCTGATCTCAGATTCTACATACAATGATCTGAGGAACTCATGCACCAACGACACATTCCTGTTTCCTGGAAAAGACTGTGATATGGCCATAACGCAGGCTTACTCAGAATTTGGAAGCATAAATCCCTATAGCATTTACAGCCCTGCCTGCAGTCAACTTGGCACTCTTAAAAACAATCTGCAGCATTCACTTGTGAGAATTTCTTGTTTCAAGTCTTTGATTCATCCTGTTTTCTCACTATGATTATGTAAAGCTAAACAATGGCTTGTGAAATGATCAGCCATGGAAGTTCAGAGGAAATGATGAGTGTGTGGTGGCCTACACGAAAATATATATGAATCGACCTGTGGTGCAGAAAGCTCTTCATGCTAATATTACCAGAATTCCTAATCCTTGGGCAACTTGCAGGTACTAAATTATTAAACAAGGTTGTGTTCAGTTTCTGTTTTAAGCTGATCAAAATCTTTTATGCAGTTCTGTAATTAGGGGAAAATGGAGAGATTCTCCAAAGTCCATGCTTCCAATCTTCAAAGAACTCATAAAAGCAGGCATTAGAATATGGGTCTTCAGGTAAACTTAAAAAAAAGATTAGATCTTTTCTTGTTTCTTGCTAAAACTCATATAATTGAGCTTTTCCCTTTCTAGTGGCGACACAGATGCTGTTTTGCCTCTGACAGCAACTCGATACTCCATTAATGCTCTGAAGCTCCAGATGACAGTAAGTTGGTACGCTTGGAACGATGGACATCAACAGGTTAGCCATCATATACAATTTCCAGGAATAGCCATTTCAACAAAAACCATCTTCTGTGCTTTAATGGTTGCTGGGTTGTTCTCAGGTTGGTGGTTGGACCCAAATCTACAAGGGATTGACCTATGTGACAGTGAGAGGAGCAGGTCATGAGGTCCCATTGACACAGCCTCGACTTGCACTTATACTTTTTAAGCAATTCCTGAAAAACCAACCCATGCCTTACTCAACTTA
Organism: Erythroxylum longipes; assembly: GCA_027563885.1. NCBI lineage: Eukaryota > Viridiplantae > Streptophyta > Magnoliopsida > Malpighiales > Erythroxylaceae > Erythroxylum > Erythroxylum longipes. Next base: position 32,422,138 of record JAOQMS010000003.1, on the reverse strand, counting down.
GTCCAACACATTCTTTGTGTCACTTTCATTGTCTTTCTTCTCTGTGGAGTCAATTATTTCTAGGTTTTTTCATTACAGTACTGTACTATTCTATAATTTGCATTTACACAATTTATGGAATTGTTAACTCATATTGCATTAATTGTTAGTATAATGCACAATCTCCAATTGACCTTGAATAATAGGTTAAAAAACAGATTCTTCTGAATGGTCAGGAGCCAACCAAGTAAGATCCTTATAAGCATCAGATTCTATGAAACTTCTCCAGACTATGTGAATATGGAATCTTTTAAAGAGTATAGATTAGGAATGATAAATTACTCGGGGTTGATCAAATTCGAAATTAACGAGTTAAATTCTATTTAGTCAAAATAGGTTTAATAAAAATTTTTCGAACTTGATAAACTGTGATAAATTAATTCGAGTTTATGTTAAATATTCAACAAATTAAGTCAAATTTGATAGGATTCAAGCTAATCGAAATTGAGATTGGAAATAAATTTTTTAAGGAAATTCTTACAAAGTAGTTGATATTGCCTTTCCATTAACATCTTCAGATGCTTTTGAAGGTGTTTTCCTCAAATGAAAATGAGCATGGAGAGGCCAATTGAAGTCAGATGCTTTTTTCAGTAGAGGATAGGATATGAAACAATGGTTCATAGTAGAGTTGTGACGAGCATCAAGCAAGACAAATTGTACCATTAATGAGGAGCATCAATATATTCTAATGTTCCACTCACAAGGATAATTTAATTCTGATGCTGATCATGTTACAGGAGAAAGTTAAAAAAAAAAAGGATTCATGTCAGGAACTACTCAAGCTGAGAACGGGTTGAGTTAAGTTAAACTACCCAACCAACTTTAGAAAAACATATTCCAAATTCAATATAAGTAAGCCTCGTGTATTTAACATTTATATATTAAACAACGTTTTAAAATCTAGACCGGGCATCAAACTGGTCAAAGAAGAAGTTTAAGGTTGAAAGTCTCAACCGGTATTAAACTATTATAAAACCGGTATATAATAAATAAGAAATAAAAATTATAAAATTAAGTAAAAATATAATATAAAATAAAATACCTTATTAAAATAAAAATGCACTAATATTGTTTATTAATATATAATAAACTAATAATAAATCTAATAATTGAAACTAAGATTTAATCTAACATAAATAATAATAATAATAATAACAATAATAATAATAATAATAATAATAATAATAACAGTATTTCGATATTATAATTTATTTTAAAACTTATAAAAGTTGAAGTATATTTAAAGAAAGTCAATAGAAAAGACTATAAGTTTATTCTAATTTCCTTTTTAATATCTTTTAAATATACTTCTTTTATATTTTAGATATTATTTTTAACACATTCTTAATTATTTTAAGCAAAATTACTTATATATATTGACTAATAATTTAATTTATTAAACAAATTTATGATAAAATAATAATTAGATTCTAACCATAATAATTTAAAAAATTTCAATTAAAATATAAGGAGATAAATAAAGAATCTAAATTTTCACAAATAAAATTTATTAGTGAGATTAAATAAATTTATTATGTTTTAAGAATAAAATAGTATTTAATTTTAAAAATAATTATTTAAAATAAATTTTTTAATTAAAATATAAAGAAATAAATAAAGAATATAATTTTTGAAAATATAATCTTTTATTTTGATTGTATGAAAGAGTAGAAAAGAAAAAAAATTTCATTGAAAATTTAAAAGATTTATGAGTCTACCTTTTAAAATCTTAACTTTTTATTATAATCATTGTAGTAAAACACAAAGTTAAAGATTTACAGCTATAAGTACAGTTGGCGGCTGGTGTTAGGTATGTCAACGGTCCGAGCTAGGCCCAGGCTGAGAAAAGTTAAAAGATTTACAACTATAAGTACAGTCGGCGGTTGGTATTAGGTATGTCAATGGGAGGCCCGACCTGTTTATTAGTTTTTTTAAAGAAAAAATTAAAACGACGTCTTTCTTAGAAAAGTAAGTGGGCCATGGGTCGGGCTAACCCGTGGCCCTCCTATGACCCGATCAACCCGAGTCAAAAAAGGACCGCACTGAGCTATAATTACCATCCCTAGTTGGTGTGCGCAGCCAAAAGAGGAACTTAAATTTTGGTGGTGGTCCGGCTTCAATATAAAGAAAGTAAGTCCCATATCATTAAATAAACCATGAGTCCCACATAATTTAAAACACTGACTTAACCAGTTTTTAGGAAAACCAAGTAGTCTTTAAAGAAATAGGCCGGTTTATTAATTACTTAATCGGCCTATTTTTTCTTAGAGAGGTTATAAGCACAAAATGGACCGAAAACCTGGCCAGTTCATATTTATTCGGGTCGAACTGGCAGATCCGGTCTGTTTTTGAAATAATTGATATTAAATGTTTTTTTATAGAAGGCATGCTTATTAATTAATTAAAGATATTAGTAAGATATGAGATGCAGGAGTAAAACATGCATGTACGAGGATAAACAAGTAATAAAAACTCAAATAAAATGATTTTCTAGTTAAATAATAAAATATGCATTAATAATTGCATAAATTGAAACTTAAATATGACAACAAAAAATCTAAATTTATTTTTAAAATAAGAAGAATTTAATGTAATCATATTGGTGAAGCCAAATAAGTTAATAAGATGTATAATCTTTAAATCTATAAATTTCTTGCTTCATCATGTCATAAACACCAAAA
>JAOQMS010000003.1:32389283-32408741 GCA_027563885.1 Erythroxylum longipes | reverse complement strand
TTCAAGATACTGGTAAAAAGTAAGTGGCAACAGAAACCTATTTATGTGATCAAGTCCGCTATATGTAATTAATGCCACAAAAAGGCAAAGATCACATGGTATAATTTGCTAAAAGACAAGGAATGTGACAAAACCAAAAGGTCTCATTACACTTCCTTGAACATCCAGGATTTTTACTGAATTAATGTTAATGCATCAGCTTCGAGATCAAAAGTACATGATAAGACTGTTGGTGGTATATACAGTGTATATATATATATATATGTATATAGTGTTACTGACGACCAGTACTCACCTAATATTGAATGATTTGGCAAGGATCGATGGAGAGATACCTAACCATGAACGAAGAGCAATGTTGTCATTTTCAATGGCAAAGAGGGAGAGGTGTGTAAGTTATTTTTCTGTTGAAAACTTGGACTACTGGTTTCAGAACATAATATTACAGAACATGTATTGTACGTGTTGGACAAGACGGGAGCTGTAACAACCGCAATTGAATTGTTTCAAGAACAATTTGCCAATCTTTCAGCTGGCCTTTTTCATTATTTGAGGACCTAGAAGTGGTGCTTTACTCTCTGTCACGATCAATAGTTTGCAAATTATGGCTTTTGATGGACCCTTTTGGCCATCTTTTTAAGTCCCATCATTGATTAAATCTATCTTAACTTTTTATTGGAATTTCAGATTAATCTAAAATCCTTTTTTTTGGAGTGAAATTACATGTAAAAGTCTTATATATATATATATATAAAGTATGTACTAAATATACAAATTATTAAACAAATTAAACAAGGAACTTATCCCATATAATTAACTGCTCCTTATTAGCATTGAATATTTGTAGCTCTTGATTCTTATGCGAAAGAAGGGCATTGTTTAATGTCTAGCTACTACCATGTTTGAAGATTAAGCATAATAAACAAAGTTCAACCTTTTTAACTTTTTTATTGTAGTCAAAATCAACCTTAATTATATATTTACCTTAGGAATGCATTAAAAAAATTGAAAAGCTTATGGTTAGTCATAAATCCTTTACTTGAATTGACAAATATTTAGTTAATCTAATGTTCGTACAATTGTTTAAATTATTTTTAGAAGATAAAAAATATCTTTACCAGCACTAAGTGTTAATAAACAAAGATAAATTTGAACTTTTATATATAAATATGCTACAAAGTTTTATAATCATAATCACTTGTATATACAAAAAAATTCAATTAAATTGATACTAATACTAGTAATTCATTAAATTATTTTGCCTTTTACAATGATACAAGAGAGCTTAGAATTTTGAAGTTTTACATATAAATGCGGTACAAAGTAGGCATGACAATGTACTAGCTCACGAACCTAAATTTAAATGTTTTCAATTGACTGACCCATAGGCTAAACTGAGTTCAGACCGATTGGAGGCCCAACTTTTTTAAGCAAAACAACATTGTTTTACTTAACTTAGATTTGGACAACTCAAGTTCGGGTTTAATTAAAAAATGAAGTTTTAAAATTTTAATTTTAAAAAAAATTAGCGAGACTGATTCATGGGCCCACCCATTGCTATCTCTAGTATAAAGTTCTATAATCATAATCCTCTAATTTATATATTAAAAAAACAAAATTTATGAATTGAAATTGATTAATTTTCTTTTTGCCTCTACCAATGATCCAAAAAGATAATGTAATTGGATATATTCTAGTTAAGGACTTAATTAATATGAAGAAACAATTAATATATTCTAGAAAGTTAATAAATAATCCAAGAAAATGAAAATTAAGTATATATTTAGTCTCAACCTTGAGTAACGAGATTTCACACTATATATGGATGTCATGTAGGATGTCATGTAGTTGATCAATGACGTGATTGCCTTGACTCTTCTTACACAGTCTATCTTCCTTCCCTCTATAAAACATCACCCACTTGTGGTTTCTGTTTAAGCTTGAGCAACCTTATTCTCTCTATTCCTCCATCAATCTCTCTGCTTTCTCCTTCTAATCCATCTTGAGTAATATAGTCAACATGGACACTGTTAACAAAGTTGCTTCATCGTTATCTCCTACTTCTGTTCCATCTTCACCTCCTTCTCTGTCTTCTCCAACTACTACTACTACTCCTCCTCCTTATCAGTCCTCTCCAAGCTTATCATCACCAGATTCTGTACCTCCTCCTCCTGTTGTTCTTAGCCCTTGTGCTGCCTGCAAAATTCTTCGCCGGCGATGTGCCGAGAAGTGTCTTTTAGCTCCTTATTTCCCTCCAACTGAACCTTATAAGTTCACCGTCGCTCATAGGGTCTTTGGAGCTAGCAACATCATCAAGTTGTTGCAGGTGCATATCATAAAATATATCCATAGTGTTGCTCAAAGTAGCCCCCAATTTATTAGCTTTTCTTATTTACTTTTGAAGGGTTTGTTTCCTTAATCACCTTTTCATATTCAGCTCAATCTTTTATCCCCAAATCAAAGAAAGTGCACTTGCTTTACATAAAATAATTAAAATTAGTTAGCTTTAGGGAGCTGTATCATTCTCCACACAAGAAAGTCAATTTTACAAATAAGTGGTCAAAGTTGAAACTGTATCCCCCACAAGTCTAGTCCAAGTTTTTTGAAGTTGCACATGGGGCCATATGCTCCAAGTCTACATCTTGAGATTATAACAAGAATTACAATAAATTACGATAATGGTCTGGATCGGAATTTAAAACGATGGTAATTACAAAGACATAATTTTGTTTGTGTTGTGATATTAAATGGATGAACCTAAAGTTCAATATTTTTGAAAATGTTCAGGAACTACCAGAGTCTCAGAGAGCAGATGCTGTGAGCAGTATGGTGTATGAAGCGAATGCAAGGCTTCGAGACCCGGTTTATGGTTGTGCTGGTGCGATTTGCCAGCTTCAGAAACAGGTCAGTGAACTCCAAGCACAGTTGGCTAAAGCACAAGCAGAGATCGTGAACATGCAGTTGCATCAGACCAATTTAGTTGCTCTAATTTGTATGGAAATGACACAATGTCAAGAGACCATACAACAGCAACAACAATATATGGACACGAGCTGTTTCCTAGACGAGAACAGTTTGGGGGCATCCTGGGAACCTATCTGGACATGATCAAGTTGTTTTACACCTTCAAGCCTTAAGAAATGGGTTGATGAGACAATGGAAAAACAAATCAAACGTTTCAATAATGTAACACCAGACATAAGGATTATGATGAATATTTATGTTTTAGTCGGATTGACCAGTCAGTCCATAACAGGCGTAGGCATAACATTTCCAAAACCAGATAGAGAATAAAGAGATGTTCTTTATTTTGTTCACATTTCAGGGTGTGCTTGAGAAGAGAGACGTGGCAATGACTTGTACTAATTATCAAAGAATCTTATATATATACAAGTTTCTTTCACAAGTTCATTGCAGGTTGTTCTAACTTTTAAATTGGGGTCTAAATCGTAATGATACTTTGAACTTCATCTTTCCAAATTCCAAGTTCTTTGTACGGTTGCTAATCATGGAAGTAATAAAATATAGGATAAATGATATAGAACTTTTTAAGTAATTTTGAAAAAATCTTCTTATTTTTAAAATTTTTTTCTTCTAATTTTCAATTTTTCAAAAAAATCTTTTTCTTGTAAACTTTAGTTAAAAATAACAACAAAATATTCATAGTATATATGAATATCAAATGTGTCACTAATGTGATAACCTAACTTAATTTAAATCTGACCAGAACGAATTAAGTTTAAATTAAATTAATAATTTAAGATAATTATAATAAATTATTAGTTTGAGTGAGATTTAATTAGTTCAGTTTGAATTTAAGAGTTGATTGAATTGTTATATAAATAACATTTGATTAGTCCACTTTGATGTTCATAGTGAATGTATTTCGTTATTATTTTTTATCCGAATATCAAAAGAAAGATTTTGTTTGAAAAGCTAAAAAATTAGGATTGTTTTTTAAGAATTCCGAAAATACAGAAGAGATATATAATCGGGAGGAAGAACGGGTAATAGATATAAAACCATTCATTCTGGCTCTATATTTGTTTGAATAAAATGCTTAGCTAATTTCACGAGTCTAACCAAAAAATTCTTTCTTCTTTTAACTTTTTGATCTCCCTATTCATTCCCCGTAGGTCTTTCGTCTCCTAATTCTTTTCATTCTACCTCCGAATAATTTATAATAATTCGTAGATCCAGATCGGCTAATTGTTCTTGGATAGCACGGGCTCTAGTAGAAATTTATTGATTTCGAAATGTATTGAAGCCTTGGGTAGTTAAAAAAAGTAGAATACTGTATCATCATAGCGTATTATCATACCATTTTCACGTTTGAGTTCTTTACAACTTCGAACAATTGCAGCTCCGATCACTTATTATCTTTCTAAAGGGAAATTGGGGAGTGCTTCTTTGATTACAACAACAATAATGTCACCGATATGACCATATCATCGATTACTCGCTCCTATGATTCGAATACATATCAATTTTCGGGCTCCGCTATTATCTACTACATTCAAATGGTTTTGAGATTGGTATATATCAATTCCTACTATTTCCAAAACTAGAAACATTTGATTCATAAATATTTTTAGTTTCACTTGCCACAAAGTTCACTTATCAAGAACTCGAAATGGCAAAAACATGGATTTTAGATCATCGGAGGTTCTCAAAATGGTGATTGAATGTTCCTTTGCTTCAAAGGCATGCAAATAAAAATAGATAACCGAAGTCTATATATAAATTCAGAAACAACTTCCTAAAGTACTTCAAGTTGAAATTTTATGGCAACATGCCACCATATTATATAGAATGACTATAAGATACATTTTTTTCTGCTCATCAATCCATTTGTAGCTTTAATCCAACTCGTGCTTTATTTCATATTTCTCATTCTTTTCTGTGTTTTATGCTAAAAGAAAATTAAGAAACTATAATTTAGTTTAAAATTTAGTTGACCTTCTCTAAATTAGGACTGTTTGTTTCTATTTCTATTTTTATTTTTCTAATTTTGTTTTCAAATTTAGGAAATAAAAATATATTTGTTTGAGTTTTTTTGTTTTTGTTTTCAGTTTTTAAAAACTATGAAAATCATAAAAAGCGATTTTTGACTGATTTACTATCAACTAAATATATATTATTTAATTATTTAATATATTCATTATTAACAAGAATTTTGAATAATTTAATTTAATATTATAATTAATTAACTAAGTTAATTATTAACGTGAATTATGAATAATTTAATTTAATTTATAATTAAATTAAATAAATTTCCTTCAATAATTATTAATTAATATAATTAAATTTAAAATATCTTCAAAATATATAAATTTCAAATAAAATTTGATATAATAGTTAAAATAAATTTAAAATAAATATTAATTTATAAATCATAAGTTTTTTAAAATTATTTGTTTTAATAAATTAAAATATATAATAGATTAAAATAAAATAATTTATCTTTAAGTTTGATCTAATATGTAATTATTATCAATTATAAAAATATAACTATATTGACATTATCTAAAAATAAAAAACAAAAACAAAAAAACAAAAGTCAAATTAAACTAACTAAACTTGATTTGAATAGGTTTAAAATACCAATATATCTAATACTAACACATCGAACCTATACTCCAGATCACCTATTTCATTTTTGTTGTTTCAATGCTGTTTCAATTGATCTTATCTATATATTTATGTGGGATCTATATAAATGTGTGGATAAAATGATTTAAAATAGTTTTAAAACAATAAAAGTGAAAAAGATAATCTGTTCCTTCGAACATAAGTTTAAATTTGAGCTTGATAGTTTTTTTAACTCGATCAGTATCCTGACAAATTAAATCTAGACAATACTAACAAATCAAACAAAGTTTACGAGTCTTAAGATAGAAAAAGAATTTCTAAAATTTGAACCCGACCAACTAATTACTTATTCTAAAGAAAATATTGTTTACACTACCCGTGTATTACACTCCCACTTTACATCACATCCACAGAAGAAATACAGCAGTTGAATTTCCCAGGTCAAAGTAACCATAATGTGAATCAGCCTCTTCTTTTCGTTACTACGTGCCAATACACCATTCTTGAACAAAAAGGCAGTCTTGAAGGGGCAAGAACAGTGAGACATAACTTTATTTTCGGTGTATAATAAACTGCTGTTCAAATTTCGGTCGTTTGAAGTATTTATTACTTGATGTTGAAATGTATCGTACAGAAACGGGCAGTATAAGAAGTCCAAATGAAGTTGGAGGTTGAAACACGTACGTATGTATGTCTGATTATAAGTCTACGCTTCATCTTCGAAAGAAATTTTACAGATTACAGTTTTGGTGTAAAAGGGTAGACATAAATCGATTTGGATTCAATGAAGGAATACATTTTCTGTCCAAGTCAGTGCATACTAGCTCCCATATATATATTCTTGTGTTTACACAGCTATTCAAGTTTAACTTATTTACCAAACCTTTTAATTTCCATACAGGAAACTCCAAGGTAGCGTAAATGAGCTAATTTTTAGTTTTTATTTTTAATTTAAATTTTTATATCCTGTTTTTAAATAAAAATAAAAATATTTTTTTGTTGATATTAATATAGTTAATTTTTATCACTGATAATAATTACATATTAAATAAAATTCAAAGATAAGTTATTTTAAATTAAATAAAAATTTTAACCTCTTATTTAATATATATTAACAAAATATTAATAAAATTATTTTATTTTATTAAAACAAATATTTTTAATTTTTAATTTTTAATAAAATTAATATTTATTTTAAATTTATTTTAATTATCAAATCAAAGTTTATTTAAAATTTATATATTTTGAAGATATTTTTAATTTAATTATATTTATTAGTAATTATTAAATTAAATTAAATTTATTTTATTACAAAGATAAAATAAAATAAAATAATTCATAATTCTTATTAATAATTAATATATTATATTATAAAATAATATATCTTTAGTTGATAAAAAATTAGATTATAAAAAACATAAGAAAAAACAAAAATAAGAAAACAGAAACTAAAAATCAGAGATCAAAAACCAAAAATTCAAGCATATAATTTTTTTTCTAAAAATAAAAATAAAAAACTAAAAACATACTGAAGATGTGGTGGGACTGGCACGTTACAATGCTTAATCTCTTAAGTCATCGAAATCGGCTGTGTTCGAAACAGGTTAAGTTTTCACTTTATCAAACACTGACGCATTTAGTCATGTTAATTGGGACTCGGATATAATTTTTCAATAAATCTCATATATATATTGAAAAATTAGATCCGAGTCCTAATTATTTATATATATATGTGTGTGTGTGTGTGTGTGTATGTCTGAGATTGGAAAAGAATAATTTTTTTCTAAAAATAAAAATAAAAATAAAAAACTAAAAACAAACTGAAGGTGTGGTGGGACTGGCACGTTATAATGCTTAATAAGTCATCGAAATCGGCCGTGTTCGAAACAGGTTAAGTTTTCACTTTATCAAAACACTGACGCATTATATGTATATGAGATTATTGAAAAATTAGATCCGAGTCTTAATTATTTATATATATATATATGTGTGCGTGTGTATGTGTGAGATTTATTGAAAAATTAGATCCGAGTCTTAATTATTTATATATATATATGTGTGTGTATGCGTGAGGTTAGAACAGAATAATTAGAACAGAAGATTTGATGTGTGTTACTTGAGTTACAAGTTGAAAATGATCGATTAACAAAATAGGTACGGAACAACAATAGTATCCTAAAGGCTAAAGTTGAGAATATTAAAATATACATCTATTATCTGAAATATTAAATAAAAAGATACAAATACTTCTTTAATATTTATAAATTTTTCAATATATAAGCCTCTAAAATCCTAACATTAACATATAAGGTTTATTATTTTAAATATCAATATTTTAAATTTTAAACCGATTTGACTAGTTAGTAACTAATCAATTAGTTTTTATAAACTAATTAATTTTTATTTAACATTATATTTTTTTAATTAAAACTTAAATTTTTTGATAAATAAAAACAAAAATTTTAATCATTTTTAAAATTTTTAATTTTATTCGATCTTCATCCAATTTTATAACGATATAATATTAGTTAAACCTTTTAAATCTTAAACTTCCTTTTTTACTTGTTTAACTTCCGATTCGGTTTTGGAAAAATTGTTAAATAGTAAAATTCAATAATACATGCCTTAAATATATTAAAACTTAGTAATGTGTCCATAAAGTTTTTCTTCAATATAAATAAGCATTTATAAGAAGTTGCTAATTATAATATCCTTGTTAGGTTATGATAAGATAAGGGTTATTTTGTGAAGACATATTAATTTTAATAATTAATTTATAAATATTTAAAAAATTAAGCATGAAGTCTCATATTTTATCTCGTTCAATAAAAATTCCAACACCATCATGAAAGCGATGTGGGTTATAGCATATGAAATTCTAAACACATAAATTGACTCTTGTTTCACAGACTTCCACTTGAAAATGAAAAGACAAGAATATGGTGTAAACATCTCCAATCAAAAGAGAGAATACAATTGTAGCATATGGAGCATTGACATTGAACCTGACAATTCTTCTTTGCATGCCAGTTTCATATTTAGAAGTTTTGGCCTTTTCATTTTTTTTATGTTTTGTTTTTTCTTCTTGAGTCAAGAAACAATGTTTTCTTATGGAAAATTTGTTCTCACTGAATTATAATATTACCAATGTGAGACTATTGCACAAACAAAACCTAAGAATTCTAGACCAAGAATGTAATTATTCTCCTCAACTCTCGTGTGTATCGACTTTGATCACATCAAATGAAATTTATCTTTCCCTTTTTTCACGTTACATAGAATCAATGATTCCGGTTCAATCATAAAAATCTTGAACTTTTTAATTTTTCGGTTCAATTTTTAATTTTCTGGTTCGATTTACTTTAATAACTCTTGTTATTAAAAATTGATCAATTTATTAATTAATCAGTCAAATTTTGTAAATTGATAAGTTACAATAAACTAAAATCAATCGATTATTTCTCATTTTAACGATATTTTTTCAATTAAACTTCAAATTCTTCGATGATAAGGGCATTCTCTTTCGATCATATTTTAATTTTATTTCATTTTAACAATACTAGTTAAACCTTAAATCTGTTATCTTATTGATTCAATTTCAAGTCTGGTTTTTAAAACATTGCATGAAACCTTTTGAGATAAAGTAGCAAAAATTTTCAATTATATGAAGAGTTGAACCTAAACTTGAAGTGAAGATTGAAAAAGAAGAGTGCTAATTGGCTCCTATACATCTTTTCTATGTATTCCATGCAATCTTGACAAAGTAGGCAATATATAAGAATTTAAGTTAGGTGTCAAGGACAAGGGTTTTCTTTTTAATACGAGACAAGTGTCAAGTAAATTGGAATTATTAGATAGTGCACTCTTAGGTATAGATTTAGTGCAGCATTAGGTTGAGCTTATCTTTCATTTTATTGATTTTCACCTAACTACATTTAGAAAGTTGGCTGGAGAATATTGAACTGAGCCAGGTTAGGGAGACTTTTGCAGTCTCCAAACAATTCAATCCAATTCATAACTAGAAGGATTATATATAGCTTCATGGTTTCATGCTTGACTGTGCCCTTCTCCTTCTTTCCTTCTCAGTGCTTGCTTTGTTTGTTTGTCTATGGTTTTAAACGTGAAGGCAACTGTTCACGATAGCTTTTTGCCCGTCTCCTTCTTTCCTTGCCAGTGCTTGCTTTGTTTGTCAATGGTTTTAAACGTGAAGGCAACTGTTCACAATAGCTTTTCGCATTTAACTAATGATGGATGTCATGTATGGTGGGATTTGGTACCAAGCTTTTAGATATATTTCCTAATGTATTGTTTTTAAGAAACTCATGGAGCGAAGTTCTTCAAAAAGTCAACCAAGTCAACCGGCAAGCTTAAATTCAACAATTAAAAGGTAGACGATGCTAGATACTATGTTTTGTTGAGCTTTCACATAACAATTGCTTATATGCACGTCCCTTGTGGTATATATGATGTGGTTTTACAGATGTTTTAAAAACCGAATTGAAAGCTAAACCGGTAAAATAAGAGATTTAAGGTTTAAAAGATTCGGTCGGTGTTATATCCTTATAAAATTAGTTAAGGGTTAAATAAAATTAAATAATTTAAAATATAATTAAAAGAAATTGTCCTTTCTTATCAAAGAATTTAAAGTTTAATTAAAAAAATTGTTAAATGAAATTAATTAATTAATTAATTTTATTTTATAAAAATTTATTTATTAGTAAAAATTGACTAATTAATTAATAAATTATTTTTTTAAACAATATTATTGCAACTTAGTCCCTGTATTAACGAACTCTTGTTGTAAATTATAATAATTTGAGAGTTAAGAATATTTATTATTCTTTCTATTAGATGTTTTGATGTAATTATTATTTATTATATAATGAAAATTGAAATTGTGATATTTTAAATACTTTATATTGTTCTTAATTTTATATTTGTATGATAATGATTGTCTTTTTTTATATAAATTGAGTTATTATTTATTCGTGAAATATCTAAAAATTATTGTTATTTTATATTAATTGTGATTATTATTTATTATTTTGATTTTTAGAGACAGGGTTAAAAATATACAGTACAACTGTATAATATGACAATGGACTATTTTGCAATTTTTTTTAAAAATGCAGAGACTATTTCATAAATTTAAAAATTATCTAAAACGGTATCAGATATTGACCGGTACCGGTACAGTACCATACTAAAACTCAATCCGGTACCAAATCGGTGCGGTATTCGTAACATTGGTTTTACTCATTTAAAAAGATTTTTTATTTTTTAAATCTTTTTTAATGTTAAGAATACTAAAAAAAGAATCTTATAATAAGTTTATATTTTGATAAAAAATGTCATTAAATTCAAGTCGTATTAATTCTGTTATATGCATAACACTCTCACTCGATGAGTCCGTACACATAGATGTTTCTTGTTTTCTCACTGGTCTACGTAGTTGACCATTAGAATAAAAGGTGATCTTCGACGCATCGAAGTTAATTATCGTGTAGTTAGAGGAAACATCATCTGCAGGAATATCATGTGGAGCAAGACTTCTGCAGGGAGAGGTCAGTGTCAAGGGGTCTACTTTGGTCTTTGGAATCAATTCTATACCCCACTTGACGGGTGGATCATGTCATGTGCAATCGACCCACAATTCTCTTTGTTGTTGTGAAGAATGATGAAAATCATGTTCATGTGTTCCCTTTAGGCAACGAACCGAATTATACTAAAAAAGACTTGAATCAAGCTGTTAAAACAATGTTATTTTCATAGCAAAACTTGAACAAGATCGAGGGCTTAAGTTGATTGGACTTTAAGCCGAATTCGAGCTTGAGAACGAACCCAATTATACTCGAAAGACTTGAATCAAGCCATTAAAACGTTACTTTGTGAAACAGAACTTGAACAAGTCGAACCAACTTGAGCAGAAAGTGCCGAATGCATTGCTAATTGTACCATACTATAATATCTTCTTATAATGTATACTTTCTTGTACAGGACATATGTTTCTGTTTCCAGTTCTTGTGGCCAACAAATTCTGGGTCCCGTTCTGGGATTGCTCTTACATTTTGTTTTTGAGCTTGTACGAAGCACATGCAAGATGCTGATACAAACATGAGACCAATACGAGACTTCATTGATATCCTTAACATTCTCAAAGTACTACATAAAGATAGTTTAATATGGTACTACATTCTGATTTCATAATCGTACAAAGGCCATCAAGCTTCTCTGACTCGTAGCAATAAACATTTAACTCTACAGCAAGCTATGTACAAGCTAAATGCAGAAGATTTAGATCAAGGGAAAACTGGACATATAAGTCAGTATACTTTAGAAAGTTGTAAACAACACAAAAGACTTGAGGAAAACTACCATCACTTGAAGACAGCAAAGGTTCACATCCAGCACTGAAACCAGGAATAAAAATATCCCTGGCACAAAAATTTCAGGGACTTAGTTGACAGATGATATTTGATGCCAGTTTGCTGAAACATGCAAAATGTGCAGTAGCTTTCACAAAATCAAAATTCTGGGGCTCTAGTAGAATTTAAGTTCTTGATTATAATAGATCCCCCTTTACCGGGAACTACATCTTTGTCTGGGACATCTGATCATTTGTTTGTTCCTCAGTTTTGTTCAAGGCCTTCTTTGCCAGTTCATAGCCAGCAAAGTTCATCGCACCCAAGGGTGCGATCCAGAAAAACCTCGGCACTGCTCCCTTGAATAGTCCAAGCGGTCCTTCATTACGAAATATAGAGATGGCCACCATTATCATTGGCATAGATCTTCCTCTGGCAGTCATCATTCTAGTTTTCATCACATCAAATGGCGTAGTAACGACCGCTGCTAACCCTCCAGATAGAGCTCCAACCAGTATTGTTTCCCAGGGTTCCAAGTCCCGTGTTAATAGCTGCTGAGCAACCTTAAGAAGCACAAATACGATTCATTAAATAAGATCTAATTTTACAATTTGGTACTTATACCATCCATAGTTATGTGTTCCGGTTAGCAGAGCTTCATTGAACTGGGTCCATTACTAGTTATATATTTCTTCATGTCAATATTAGGATAAGACAATCAATGAAAAGAAAACATCCTTATCTTTAGAAGGTTAAAAATAAATCTGCATGCTCACCTTTTTTGATTCAGCATATAGACCCATACCAGCAACATAAAATGGAACCTCGCGGAAAAGTGTTGCACCAGTCCCACGGAAAAACCCCTTTATACCATCTTCATTCCAAGTACCAAGAATTGCCACCCCTACATTATCGAACATGCCAGCCTGCAAACGTTGCTTTAATACCTCACATGGGATGCGTATTGCAGTTCCAAGGAATGTGCTACAGAACGATGCCACAGATTGAACCTGCACCCAGGAACATGTTTTTTAAACTCATATGAACATACAGGAAACTCTATGTGGTACATCAGTATAATTCCCACATTAAAACTGTAGTGGACATACAATCTGTGCCTGAAGACATGGGAAGTAAAGACGATCATCATACAAGTAGGGAAGAAAAGAAAGTGAGAACGATGAACTGGGTAACACTCCCAAAAGCGAAACAATACAAACAGTACTAGCATATCACGCTCAATCAGAAAGTCACACTATTGTTGGCCAAAAGCAAAGAAATTGGCTAAAATTACCTGAATTTCTGGGACTGTGGGGGCAACATTGATCAGCAAAAGTTTGCTAGCTTCAAATATCCCAGTTCGAAGTCCATGACTGTAATAGGAACAAAGAAAAAATTATCTAAATAGATGTGTTATCATTAAGCTCAAAAGGACAAAATATTCTAGAGGAGAACCTTGTAAATTGTCCCCAGATTGCAGGAATTGAACCCCGGTATAATGCCCGTACTCCAATTTGAGGAAGACGAGAAATGATTTCTGGGAATGTTAAGGTTGATGCTTGCACCCGAGTCTACAAGGGAAACAAAGGACCCTTTAAACAACCATGAGAAAGCATAAGAAAAGTTCGTCCATACATTTCTGTAATAGTACTCGAAAGTGTAGCAAACAAGCTGGTACTATCTATGCTCCTAAGTACTCCAATCTTCACATGCCACAATCACCCTTTCAGAATAAAAGCACTTCTAATTCAGTCATACAATATAGGATCCAAGGTAAAACAGCAGATCAGCAGCAAGTGCAATCCTAACCATGGGGATGATGTGGTTGGGTACGTCATCATGAAAATTTGGAGCCATTCATACATCATCCCGGCTATCTCCATTACAGAGAAGATTCTGATAATTACTTTGACACAATTATAATATCCATCAAAGGCCTTACGACAAGACAAACAGAAATAGGAACATTTTTACGGCCATAATTTGGTCCCTGAAAGAAACATTTTCATCCAAATCATGCAATTATCAACAGCAAACTAGTACAACCATAGATGATAGACACAATTCAAGATATCACCATCTTGATTTGCATCCTATTATTTCACATAAGGTACACTAGCCATAGCAGTGATGAAACCAAGCTTGAGGAGGTATAAACTTTCAAGAAGGGCCACATTCAAATTTCAACAAGTGAATATCAACAGTTGGTGCTCTGCAATCAAACATTATACCTTTATTGTATCAACTGGGTGCATTAGGGCACAAGAGAGTGCACATGAAAGACCCCCAGCCAAAGCAGATCTAAGAACACTTCCAGCTGGAAATTCCACAGGCGGTGGAACAGCAACAACAGTAGCAGCTTCAAACCATATGCTTCTGCATATATAAAAAGAAGCAAGTATGGCTGTATGTGATCCACTAAGTCTCAAACTGGTACAAGAAGGAGATTGGGGAAGGACTAGAGCAGCTGCATATGTTTTTCAACTAGCAGTCCAATCCTATCACATTTTTCATAATTCAGAAACCACACGCCGATGACCCAGCTATAATGCAGATAGTTTCAGAAACCATGCTTTAATGACCTAATTATAATGCAGAAATTGACATCCAAAGCAATACCATAAAACTTGCCTTATACAAACTATAGCCACCAAACCAGAACTTGATTGTATAAGTTGAATAATGTCTGAACATTCACATTTCCACCCAAATGACACTGTTGATATTAATGACTAAAAAAATGAGTGGAACTTTATTACATAAAAGACATTGAGAACAAGATTTTACCTAGGGTCATCTTGAAGCCGATCAGTGGGCAGCAAAAGCATAAAATTTCTAAAATGCCCATAAGAAATTGATTCTTCTGTGTCTGCCTTCAGGAAGCGCATCATTGCAACAGCATTATCTTCATTGGCTGGAAGTCCAGCATTTTTAAGCGATGCCAATACTTCACTCTTTTGTAGAGTTCCGGATTTGGTTAAACAAAGTGAAGTATAAGCACGAAGAATTGTTGGTTCCCTTTGCTCCATCAAGGACAAAAATTGTTTCCACCGAAATGATTTTGAAAACAAGTGACTTTTAGCACGTCGCATGAAATCACGAGCATATTTATGGGGCAGTTTCCTTTTTTTCATTGCAATTTCAAGATCTTCCAAAGTCACTTGACCATCACCATCCCTATCCAGTTCCTCAAAAAATTTTCTTCCTGAAAGAATAAACAAAGCCTTCAGATGAGAGTACAGAGGAAGGGATATGCTATGGTTAGAGATCCATTTAAGGGCAAGCAATTGATACAGTGCTTGCTTTTTGTTGCTTCTTCCTTTTATGTTCTCGAGTTAACCTTTTAGTACTTGAAATCTGATGACTATTCATCAAAAGAAGCCACAAAAACTACCAAAGACAGGAATGAATCTCAAATTAGAATTAAATAATACTAATTTCAAGATGCAATACAACTATGAAAAGACGAGCAGAAACATTTGAAAGCTTGGTTAAAATGCAATACTATTTAATAAAATGTAGCTGCCTTTGTAGTGAGCCCTTTCAGACCCAAAAGAACAAAGGTGGCTGACACCTTAAGATAGTATCAAATAGTTATATCTTTGTCGTAAAAAGTATAAATTCCAGAGCAGTAGAAGATTTCTTCCAAGACTTCCCATGGTATATGCAAGTTTGTGGCAATAAACAGGCACTATCCCACGACATTAATGCTCAGTATCAGAGCTCTAAAGACTTCTCTTTCAGGTTTTATGGAATATAGACAGCCCTCCTTCTAAACGAACTTTTCTTCTTTCCTTTCCTTTATTGGATACTAGTACCATATTTTTCCAAACAATATAATGTTGGTATATTAACGACTAAGGAGAAGTATTCAATTTCCATTAATAAGTGTTACTTCTTCAACAGTTTTGGCAGGGCATTTATTTCTTGTATGTGTTATACAATATAAAAGAAAACTTCAAATGTGACACAATTCATTGAGCTGACGTGATCACTTTTCGACCACATATAAGATTAATGTCCTAATATACATATATCAGCAGAAAATGAGCATGAACAGACTATAAAAACAACAACGAATGATATGATTACAAAGCTGCAATATTACCTTCTGCCTCTGTGTATCTAAAGAAATCCTGGACGGAGAACAGCTTTTTCTTGTCCGGATAGTCTTTTGAAGACCGCACAAGCTGTGGCACGAGCTCAATTAACTCTGTTAATGAAACAGTAGATAAAGTGGATTTCAATTGCTCAACATTAGGCAGCGGAATGTTAAGAATACCACTTGCCACCTTTTGAGGTAAACTACCCCCTGTTTCCTCACTGCTGTCAGTATTTGCGCCATTATCACCCTCTTCATCAGCTGAAGTAGGAGATACTCCAGCTAAACTTGAGGGTACACCTCCTACTCTAGCAAACATCAAATTCCCAAAAAACTCATTCACATCCACCTTTCTATTTTCCCAAATACTCATGACTATCTTTAGATGATCAAAGTGGGATGAAAGAAGCTGTGGCCTCGAACAATCACTGTTAGAACTGTCATTAGTTTCTTGGAAATTCGGATTACTGTTTGATAGACTGTGAAACAATTGGTCAAACACAGAACCTAAAAGGCACTCAAGTGGCACCTTTTTCCTTTCTTTGTCATCGCCATCTTCCCCACTCTCGGTTCCCTTAACAGATTCATCCTTTAACTCCCTTCGCTTTGATTCAAACAAAGTTTTCAACTTTGGCCCCGATTTGAAGAATGGCAAATACTCTTTTCCATCATCACTTACTTTCTGGCACCGTTTCTTGCTACATTTGAAAGGAGTAGGAAAAGCCTGAATCAACCCATTAACCAACAAAGACCAATTCACTGCAAATTGCAGACAATTTATGCAAGACTCACCTTCCTTCCCCAATTCCTGATCTTTTAAACCTTTCGTTGACGCCCCAGTTCTTTTATTATCAACCCCATTTTCCAAGCTCATGGAAAACAACCCAAAAAAGGTCTTAAGATGAACCTTTATTAAAAATCCCTTCCGTCTCCCTTCACCCACCACCAGACAGCGTCCATTATCACTACTGCAATTACTAACACTCTTCTTTTTCACAGCATAGACCTGAACCTTATTGTTATGATCCCCTTTATTATTCAACTCAACTTGGTTCAGCTTACCACTGCTGTTAGAAACTCCCCAGCAATTCTCGAATTCCTTAGCAGCTCTCTTAATCCCGAGTTCAAGAGGCAAAACAGCATCTTTCACCACTTGAATGGAATTGAGAAAAGATTCCACCGGATCATTTGTCGATACCATTATTATATACCAATGAGAAACTTCCGATTCCTTCCAAATTCACCATCCAAGAACTCAAATCTCAAAGCACCAATCCAAAGAATACGTACTCAGAAACATTGTGTCCGTACCAAGGAAATTTGCAGTCAACCCCAGAAGTACACTAGTTTACAATGAGAAGAGGAATCGTGTAGAAACAACACATTTATAGTTAACTGAACCAAAGATCGAGATCTGATGAAGGAAATTGAATCCGAAACAGCCAAAAACCCTAATCGTACGGACTGACAAAGAATGGTATTGGGTACATTTCTTCTGTGAATCTTTTCCCTCTTTGCATCTTCTCTTTTCTTGACCTTTGTAAATGAAAAAGAAAAAAATAAAAGAGGCCTTTTGGTTTTTCTTTAGACTTTAGAGTGCATTTTGAATTTTGATTATCAATAAATTAAATTATGAATTAACAATAAAAATTAAGATATTTATACAATCTTTCTTTTTTTAATAGGAAATTAATATAAAAAGCTTTAATATAACATCAACCACTTATTTAAATTCAATGATAAGTAATAGGAGATTATATAAATAATTTTATATAAATTTATGTCTAAAATATTTATTCCAATTATAAAAGGACATTTAGATTTATTAAAAAATTAAAATAAAGATTATAAATTCTTTTTATTTTTAACACTAAATATATTTTAATTATTTTTGGAAGGTCTAAGTTTGTTTTTCTTGAGTTTTGCTTTTTTTTTTCCCCTAGTAATCAAACAACAACATTTTTTATAACTAGACTTTGTCTCCGTCTTTTTGAATTAGAGCGCAGGTTTGTTTCGAAAATAATTATTTTGTTATTCTTATCAAAAAATTTAGTACCCTTTGTAAACAAAATTTTTCTTGTTACATCCTATGTTTGCCTTTCATTGAAAATGTCACCTATCTTGTGCCTGTCATTCCTTTACCTGCCTATTTAATACTTTTCATATATTATTTGGAGTTAAGTGGTCCATAATACTCTTTTGTTGAAAATAGACACTCATGTCATATTAAATGATTAGGTTATATCTGTGTCACTTATCCAGGCAATCTGTAGCACAACAGATGATGACACTACAGTATCTCCCACTGTCCCATAGATATTATTTCGCTCCACAAATATATCGTTTAGTTTTCTGAGTCTAAACCAAATCTTACTCTTTTATTACTTTGAACAAGTTGTTGTGATTAGTATTATTATTATTTTTAAAATTTTGATTATTAAGTATTTATTATTATTATCATTAGTATTATTATTTGTTTGTTTTTATGCATTTATGTATTTTATTTTTTTTTATTTATTTACTTTAATTCTATTTATTTATTCTTTTAACCTGCATCACTTATTTGTATTTTTTATTTTTACTATACTACTTTTTTTTTATGTCACAATCGCATGTGGATCTATCGGAAAATAACCTTTTTACTTTATAGGGGTAAAGTTATGTACTATCAGATCTCCTCAAACTCTGCAATGATACGAGATTCGAACTTGGTATGATGATGATGATGATCTCATAAGTCTTAATATTGTGGCAGATAAGCATATAAATTCTTTTTATGTTTGTTATTCTTTTCTCTTAAATGAAAATTAATATAAAACTTTTAATATGACATAAATTTGTGTGTAGATTTTTAAGGAAACTATAATATTTGAATTTATGAAATTAATTTTAAATATGAAAAATATAATTATTATATATTTTTAAAGTCATATGGGACCTGAAATTAGTATGATTTGATTTAAATTAATATAATTTTGAATTTTAAATTTTATATACTAAAATTAATATTTAAAAATAAATCAATAAAATTTCAATTTAATGTTTAAAAGGTTCAATCAGTATTAACCGTCAGTTAATAATTGAATAAAATTAAATAATTTAAAATATTATTAAAAGAGATCACGGAAAAACTTAAGTCTAATTAAAAAATACTATTAAATAATAATTATTTATTTTATTTTTGTTTATAAGAATCTATTAATTTATAAAACTGGTCAATTAATGAATAAACCAATCAATTTTTAATAATAAAATTATTAAAATAAATTTAACTAAAAAATTTAAAATTAAACTAATTGAGGGGGCGGTTGGTTCGTACAGGAGAATGGTAATAGGAATGAGAATGAATATAGTGAGGAATGAGAATGAATATTATCATTATAATTATGATGGTTGGTTAAG
>JAOQMS010000003.1:32362110-32374528 GCA_027563885.1 Erythroxylum longipes | reverse complement strand
CCACTGTTAGTGGTATCTAATGATCCATAACTTGTGTAAATGCAAATTATAGAATAGTACAGTACTCTAATGAAACAGCCTACACAAACAGCTTAAGCTTCTATGGAAAAGATAGAAAATGAAAGTCACACAAAGAATCTGTTGGACTAAGTTGAATAGGACATGAGTTGGCTATTCAGAAATAGCTTAAAAAGTGTAATTGCAAGTCAAGGCTGGGGCAACTGTCTCATAGGTCAAGCCCTTCTACATTGGAGTCCAACCAGTAGCCATTAAAACACAGAAGATAGTTTTTGTTGAAATGGCTACTTCTGGAAATTGTATCTGATGGCTAACCTGTTGATGGTTATCGTTCTAAGCGCACCAACTTGCTGTCATATGGAGCTTCAAAGAATTTATGGGATGGAGTTGCTGTCAGAGGCGAATCAGCATCAGTGTCGCCACTAGAAAGAGGAAGAGCTGAATTATATATGACTTTTAGATTTTTCTCTCTTCTCGTGTTTAGCTAAAGCAAAAGAGTCCTGCTTAATGTAACTTGAAAAGGGATATCTAACTTGCAGTTGCAATATCTTATTTCCAGGCACATTTAACTCCTGGAATTGAAAGAACATTTGACTTTCAGAAGTATATCAAAAGATCGCTTGAAGAGGATTTCCAAGTAATTGTTGGGATCAGGTTTAATTTACTTTTGTCTACAACTATACAAGTTAAAGATTGTTATTCGATTAAGAGTTCTAACCTTACCTTGCATATAATGCAGTCCGATTATATGGTTCATTTCAGTATTATTCCTGATGTCCAACACATACGGTAAGGCCTTGTTTTCCTGGAAAATTCTGAGATTTATACATGACAATGTACAGATCAAGAACTAATTTGTGTACTCTCTTGTTCTGATAGGATGGTATGCTTATCTATGGTTGCCATTTATCCCCTTAATTGTAAGGACCAGTTCTTCAAGCCTTTAAAAATGGCAGATCAACTACATAATGGGATTCAAGAGCTCATATGTGTAAATTGATAATCTGCAGGTAATCTTGGCGGTGGGGACTAAGCTCCAAGTGATCATAACCCAACTCGGTCCAAGGATTCAAGGTAGAGGAGATGTGGTTAGGGTGCTCCTTGGTGGAAATCTAAACTTAATATAGCTCAACAGTTAAAGTGTTTGCAGTTGACAGAATTTGAGGCTAATTTACGATAGAATTTGAAAGGACAAACGTTGGTAATTTTGGGTGCGTAACCTATGGATTTAAAGCTCTTCAAGTCTAGTTTCAGTTAGTGAAAATCTCAAGTCATTTGGACTTCTTTTAAAATAGAAAATCTAAAAGTTGATAATACAAAGAAACTTGCTTGTTATTATTCTCTTCTTTCTAATTCAAAGTGTCTAATACACCATTAGACTCTAGCACTCCTGTGGTCCAACCACGTGATGATCTCTTCTGGTTCGGTCGCCCTCGTCTCATTTTCTCTCCCTGATCCGCCTGGTTCTCTTTCAGGTACTCATAAGACTCCAATTGCTTTATCATATGAACATTCTGATACTTTCCTCTTTGTAATCTGATAATTCACATGTTTTCTTTGTTTTCTGCTGCAGAATGCATTTCAGATAGCTTTCTTCATATGGATGTGGTAAGTTTTTTTCTGTTGCGCCTTGATTATGGTTTTCTTTCCCCTCCTCTTGCAGTACGAATTCACCATAAATTATTGCTTCCATAGGCATTGAAGATATTGTCGTCAGAATCACAATGGGTAGTTTTATCTTTAATCATATTGAAATTTTGTTTTCCTGCTTTCAGATTCAAGCATTCCTAACAAATAGAACTTTACAGGGTGATCATACAGTTCTTAGGTGAGGAATTGAATCAGATTGAACACTTAAAGAGGGGGGGAAATGATCCTTACTTGATTTCTTGTTCATATGACATTATTGTTCTCAATGATCTGATCTTACAGATGGGTTCAAGCATGAGACCCAACAGTGTTCAACGACCAAGTGGCTACAGCACTTAGAAACTGGCACAAAACAGCCAAAAAACATGCTAAACATGGCGGCAGAAACTCAGAATCTCACAGTCCATTGTCAGGCAGACCAGCAACTCCAACACATGGCATGTCCCCAGTTCATTTCTTGCAAAACTACCGTAGCAGTACAGCTCCTGACAGCTTACAAGCTTCTCCCAGGAACTACAGCTATAATAAGCCTGATCATTGGGACCCTGAAGCTGTGAATCCTGTAAACGAAGATGAAACCTATGAACCTCAACCACTTGAAAGTCCTCATTACAGGGAGGGAACATGCCAATTGAAGATCCACACTCTATGAATCTGCCTCCAGTCCCTCCTGCCGTCCGTACTCGACATGAAGTAAACATCAATTTAGCTGACTTCACATTTAGAAGATGACAATATGATTCAAGAGTACAATTTACGGTGTAAATTTTCATGTGTACATGAGAAACTAGAAGCCCTCTTTAGACAATAAAGAACCTTATGTTTTCGAAAGATTGTAACACATCTCTAGCACAAGTCCAGTTCACTGCAGGATTGTTTCAAGTTCTTGTTCCAAAAGGATTTAGTTAAGAATCGATTAATATTTCGTATGTATTCTAAGTTGGTCAAGCCATAGAGCTTAATTGTAATTCCATGTACAAAGGCTCAATGTTCAATATTAACATGATTTTATTATATGTTTATTTTATTATATTAAAATGATTTATAGCTTTCGAAAATAGACAAATTAAATAATAGATTTTTGCTTTTTCTGTTTTTTTCTTAGGGAGAGATATGGAGAATTCAAAGCCATGTTGGTTAAATTTTCTACTAAAATTACTAAACATTATTGAAGAAGAGATTGTGGTATGTGTTTGCAAAATCTAACAATCTGTGATTTTTTCTACATTTTCTCACTTCGAAATTCTAATTTTTTTCATTTCGTTTATTCTATACCACCTAAACTCGAGGTTAAATTTTATATTCTAATTATAGTGTTCCTATCATGTTTCATTAGATCTAATCGTTTTATTATCGTCGTCCGTTAAATCTCATTTACGTATTATTCTACCCATTTAGATTGCACCGAGGCGCACCTGAAGGCCGAACCAAAGCGTTTGACGACGAGTCTCACCATCAAAACGACAAGGTATTAATTTATAAGTATAAAACAGTAAATACCAAAACACATCATTTTGGATCGAACTTGAGTCGTTTGGAGAAGAGTCCGATCGGGTCCGAAGCACCTCAAACCCAACGTAATTGTCAAGTCTACTCTTCACTGCTCGACTTGATTTTGATCTCTAGCCGAGAATCTCTTCGCAGAAGATTTTGATCAGCTTAAAACAGAAATTGAACGCAACCTTGATTAATAATTTAGTACCTGCAAGTTGTCCATGGATCAGAAATTCTGGTAATATTGGCGTGAACCACACACTCATCATTTCCTCTGAACTTCCGTGGCTGATCATTTCACAAACCATTGTTTAGCTTTACATAATCATAATGAGAAAACAGGATGAATCAGAGTCTTGAAACATGAAATTCCCTCGAGTGAATGCTGCAGATTGTTTCTAAGAGTGCCAAGTTGACTGCAGGCAAAGCTGTAAATGCTATAGATAAAGCCTGTGTTTTGGCCATAGCTTTCGATAGGTGAGAAAAATCCTCTTTCAAATTGGACGACTTGTACTATAGGTGAAACCCATTAAGGGTGTAATTATATATCTCCATATAAATATGAGATTTGCATTTCAAAATAGAACAAACATGGGAAAATAATCAAACTTGGCTACAAAAATTATAATGTTTCCAAAATTGGATATAATAGGATTCCTCCATAACATCCAAACCAAAAAAAGATTCCAAACTGTACAATTTGATTGAAGTTCACCCTAAACTACTTCCCTATACCTATAGTTTCACTGCCTGAATCTGTATGAATAGTTAACCTTCTTGCCGTCTTCAAAAACTCACTGCAAGCCACAATCAGAAATGACATAAGTTAAAAATATATATATCAGAAAGACTAGTCAAATACTTCCACAATCTCAGGAAGT
This sequence comes from Erythroxylum longipes, assembly GCA_027563885.1. NCBI lineage: Eukaryota > Viridiplantae > Streptophyta > Magnoliopsida > Malpighiales > Erythroxylaceae > Erythroxylum > Erythroxylum longipes. Next base: position 32,370,485 of record JAOQMS010000003.1, on the reverse strand, counting down.
TGAACTGTATATGATATCACCTGAAAGGCTCATCTCCAGTGTTTTTGATCACCCCTTTTGCATCCCGGTAAAGCACATTGTTGATCATCTCTGAACCCCCGATACCAAACATACTAACCAACTTGCCATGAAGCTCTTCGTAGGAATTAAGGACTGAAAGATCAAGAGTTCGACCAACGTCTTCTGATTCCATGTAAACTTTGCAATGGCCAGTCTCCAGGCTCGGATCAGATTTCTGGTGATCTTTGTACCAGAGAGAGGCATCATCTGAAGTATTGTCTTGTGGACAATTCTGATGCAATGCAGAACCAGAACCATCAGAAAAGTTGGCTGCCTTATCTTGATTTCCCTCTGATGAACTGTTTTCATTAGTATTGCCAGAGCAGCTATGAGAACTCTGCTGCTCAATGAGAATGAGCTGGCCAAACAGAACTATGTGAGGCGTCTTTCTTTCCTCATTTTCTTTGGAACACTCCTGTGTCGGGTTTGCGATCGTCAAAAAAGATGAAACATTCTCATTCTTTTCTGTAATGCCCAAGAAGTTGCTGCTGGAGATTCTTGAAGGAGGAGCAACATGATTAAGTTGTTGGAAACCGACAGGAAACAGACCTGAATGCAGTTTATTGAAGTGGAAATCTGGTGAAGATAGTCCAAATTGAGCATGCCTGGCTCCCTGTATGCCTGCAGGAATATTGTCTGAAACACCACATATGGGACTGTTCAATCCAAGTGGATTTCCAGTAAATGAAGGCACTGGAAATTCTCCAATCAAGGAAAAGTCTGGAGGTTGTGGAAGTCTTAATTTCTTTCTTGGAGGTGAAAATGGTGAGATTGGAATGGCTGGCATGTTTGATACCAATTCAACCTGCCATGGATTCACACGTTTAACGTTCTGCAGCAAGTCTGGTTCATCCCATGCCACCTGAAATATGATATTTGCAAACACTATGTCATTTTAAAGAAGTTACAGGCAGACTTTTGATTGTTTATAGCATTACGATTAGATGCTAATTTAGTTCATACAACAATCAACCAAAACAATGAGACTTAGCCTGAAATGAAAAATAAGTTACCTGAAGAAGCTTCCAAGGAGAATTAGGCCAGTGGATGTGATCAGCAACTTGAACAGAAGATATAGTTCCCATGAACCAGCTAATCCGAGACGAATCCTCAGTCTCAAAAGCCATCTTGAACCTCATTCCGGGGCACCACTGAATTTGCATTGCATCCATCACAGATGAAGCTCTCACAAAAAACTCCGGAGTGCTTGCTCTCGGATAGTATACAACCTCAAATGGCTGCCCTTTTGCAGCAAGATTTGCAGCCTCTATAACAGATTCAGCCCCAACCTTACCCTTCTTCTCAGTATTCCCATTACTTCTGACCACTTTACTTTCATCTTCTCTCATGTAACCAGAGTAACCTGAAAATGAGTTCCACCCAGATGAGTTATCATTTCCACCACCAAACCCTCTCTTGGCACGCCTAATTCCCACACAGAGATCACCATTCTCAGCCCTCAAAAACACAATTGAATCTCCAGCTACAAGCTTCTTGTGGTTCACAAAATTGCTCCACCCAGTAGTCAACAAATGGCGACGAGGTGTGCCTCTGTAGATATGCCTAAACTTCCAGTTATTGCCATGGACGTCCTTTGCAATAATAGCCTGAACAGGAGGCTCCACACTGTAATCCAATCTCGGGAATATAGTCTCAGCACAATAACGAGGAACAGAGAAACCACCGCCATTATTAGCATCAGATTGAGTCAATGTCTTGGCAAAAGAAGCAGGCTTCTCTTGAGACTCAGCTCTGTCGACCCCCCTGAACAACACATCATCACTTGTGCTATCTGCGAACCCCATTTCAGAGTTGCTCAGTGGGATTAGCCTAATTTTGGCATAGACTTCGTCTGTTTCTTGATCTGCCATGTACTTAATGGCCAATACTCGACAAGGGATGAGAGCAGGAACACGACAGCGACCAAAATCTACATTCCCTTGGGCGTGCTCTGCGTGACCCTGAGGAAAGTAGAAGACTTTAGAGTTGGGTGGTGGCATTCGTATCATGCCACCAGCACAGGCATGCCAGAGTTGTGAATCTAGACCTTTGTCTTCAACTCTAAATGGTTCTTTATGAGAAATCACCGCCCCAAAGTCTCTAATCATTTCTTTGTTCTGCTGCAAGTGTTGATCTTGAAGCATCTGAAGAACACCTGCAAAGTCCCATGTTTGAATTTCCCACAGAATTGCAAGACAAAAGATCAAAAATTTTATCGTGAATTGAAACATAGGAAATCATCTTACAAACAACAATAGATCCCAAAAGTCTGTAAAAAGAAAAACAGGGGAGACAAACAAAAAGAAGATAACTTACAACTCAACCGGCTTGTCTGAAACAGGAAGGATAGTGACAGAGAATGCAACTGCTCAGCAAGACCCAAACTTTACAGGAAAAGGAAGAAAACCCAGGACTTCTAAACCAAAGTAGAACTAAGATTTAAGGTTAAGAGGGACACAAAGCATAGTTTGCAACAGAGCAAAGAAGAAAGAACAAAGTGTGGTAAGTGAAGCAAAAAGTCAAAGAGCAAACTGGAGTTTTATAGAGTGTCTATTGCTTGAAGGTCTCGTTGCCGACCAGACTTCTACAGATTATAAGACAGACAGGAGGGGATAAAGGGCAAGACTTGACAAAGGATAAAAATAAAAGTAAGAGGAGAGGATGGTGTTGGGTGTTGCGTGTTGCGTGTTAGTTTAGAAGCAGGACATGGGGACTGGCTGGTTTTCGATGATGGTTTTGGTTTTGGTTTGTGTTTTGGACCACTTAAGACACGACTCAAAAGTGAAAGTGAAACTCAAAAAACATTTCATGGTTTCATTCCAGTTACCTGCTTTTTTACGACACCCTTCATTAACCTATCCTTTTGTCTCTTCTCATCCTTGATCTTCTCACTTGTTCTTCGGATCTCAAACTCTTCTCTTTTTATATACTGTTACAGTTTTGATTTCGTCTTATCTTTGTCTCCAATTCTTATACAGCCACTGTTTTTAGTCCGAAACCCTACTTGTTTAAGAAAAAACAAAAGCAGCATAGATTCATGCAATCATAATTATTATTTTTTTGTCTTTTATATTAAAACCCTGTGCCAAAAATAATTCAATTGACAAAAAAATTCTCTTTTTTTAATATTATAGCATATTCTAATAATTTAAAATGATAAAGAGTGTTCTTTTAGAATAAAATTACCATACCAAATCTCAACAATAATTTGGATATTTTGATATCACAAGATAGATTTTTATATCACGAGATTGTGAAAGTAAAACCCATGTCACTTTAGCTCTGAAATCAAGGCAATAACAAACTCTCAACAGCTCAATCCTAACAGTATTATCTAGACATGTTCCTAGTTCTTTGGGTTAACCATAGTTAACTCTTAACCTACTTTGTGGTAGTTGGTCAAACACTCAAGACTCAACCATTCTAGTCACTGACTCACTGGTTGTTACAAATGGGTTCCTGATTTTTTGTCGGGGAGGAAGATTTAGTCATGGCCAACTAAGTTGTCTTGTACAAATCAGATTTGGTCATGACTAACTAAATTGCTTCGTAGAGTTAAGGATTGATGAAACTCAACTTGCCCTTTTGAGATTAGGGTTCGTGTAATTCAAATCAAGACACCCTTTTGAGATTAGGGTTCATGTAATGGATATCAAACCACCCTTGATCTAAGATTAGGTTTCATGTAATCGATATCAAGCTACTCTTTGAGATTAGGGTTAGTATAATGGAAATTAAACTACCCTTTTGAGATTAGGGTTCATGAAAAGGATACAAAGCCACCCTTTTGTCACGTCATGGAAATCAAGCCACCCTTTTGAGATTGGGGTTCACGTAACGGGAACCAAGCTACCCTTTTGAGATTAGGGTTCATGTAACAACGGAAATCAATCTACCCTTTTGAGACTAGGTCTAATGGAAGTGAGGTTAAAAAAAAAGTGTTCTGATTGGCTATGACTTGGAGATTAAACCAAGACTCTGATTTTGGACTAAAGGGAATGTTGGTGATGATGTTGATAGAGACAATTGGAGCTAAGGACAACTCGATGTTTGATGAGTATAAGGGTTTTGTAGAAAATCCAAAATTCTACGGCCCCAGATCACGACCTTGGTCGGTTCAATTAGGAGACATCATCTTAAGAGTGTTGCAGTTCTTTAGGTTTTTCTCTAAAGTCTATGGTTAAATATATTTACGTAATCTCCACATGTCTTGTTGAATGTTTGTACTTTGGAGTTTTCTGTATTGTATCTCACACATGTTAATGCTACTGAATATTGACTTTCTTTAACATGGTAATAGACAACGTCACAAGATGTTACTCTTCCTTTGAAAAAATATTCACGAGCGAAGCAGACTAACCAGAAGGAGAAATGAAACGAAACATTGACTAATACACACCATGTTTTGTTCATTTCTATATATGCTCCATACCTTTCATTCTACATACTTATCCAAATATTTGAAATGGTTTATCTTTTGATTGGATTTTCTTTACTTAACCTTGAAAAATTAAGGATAAAAAGAGAAGAAAAAAAGACTCTAAATTTATCTCTCGATTAAATTGAGCATTTTATTTTTTATTTTATCCTTTTTAATAAATGTTTTTAAAATTGGATCGGATATTGAATCGATAAGACAAGAGGTTTAAAGTTTAAAAGGTTGTATTAGACCGTTATAAAACTGGCTAAACACTTAATAAAATTAAAGAATTCTAAATATGATTGAAGGAGATTGTTCTTACTCATCAAAAATTTTGAAGTTTAATTGGAAAAAGAGATTGTTAAATGAAATTAATTGATTTATTTTAATTTATAAAAACTTATTAATTTTTAAAAATTGGCTGATTATTTTTTAACAACAAAAATTATTAAAGTAAATCAAACAGAAAAATTAAAAATTGAAACGAAAAGTTGGACAATTCAAGGCTTTTACGGTTGAACTGATCAAACTAATTGAATTTTTAATCATAACTTTAAATATATCTAATAATGCTTTCTTTTGTTGCAAAATCTTAAAACATAAACCTTTTACTAATATTTACAAATAAAATCATAATTTGTTAAGAATATGGTGATAATATTTTGATGGGTTAATTACCAAAACAAGCCCAAATTTTTAATTTTTTAAATTCTAGCTCAAACTTCAAAAAGTAGCAATAAAATACTTAAACTTTCAATTTTAACCTGATCCTAGTGTTTCCGTTAAGTTTGTTGACATGACTTGCAACATGTTTGAAAAATCTTAACTATTAATATACATCAGCCAAAATTAACACAAGAAATGAAGATTAATGAAACAACATCATTTAATCATATAATTAAAACGACTTCATTGTTTAAAAATAACTTAAATCAGATTACGCAGCCTTAGTGACGTCACACTTTAATTTCAATTTTTTCCTTCATTTTCAGTTTGTTCTCTCGACATCCTCATCCTTCGATTTTCAAATTACACGGTCTCAATGCCCTCACACTAAGGATATCAAGAAAACGAACTAAAAACGAAGAGTTTATTGGTACATTATGATTTAATGCGAGAGTAGTTGGGGCTTCAGAAAAACAAATAAAAAACAAAGGGTTAATGAAGAACAACAGATAATGTCGGGCGCTAGAATTGAAAAAATTGAAAGTTTGAGCATTTTATTGTCACTTTTTGAAATTTGGGCTAAAATTGAAAATTTAGGTACTTTATTGCTACTTTTTAAAGTTCGGGCTATAATTGAAATTTTGACGAAAATTTTAGCTTTTTTTAATTAACCCTATTTTTATTTATAAAGTGAAATTATAGTTGATATATTTTTATTGTACATTGAACAAATCATTTAATAAATTTAATAGTTTATAGATTACATATTATTATTAAATTATTTATAAATCAAAATTTAAAATTAAATTAAATTATTAATAAATCAAAATTAAATAATAAATTTAATGCCACTCAGTCAAAACTCTATTGATTGGCACCTAAGAAATAAACTTTCCCAATTGGACCACCATCGAATGATAAGGATGGTGATATTCTTTAATAATTATTACAATCAAATGTGTTTTAATTGGACAAATTTGCAGTCTCTAGTGTCAAAATACTAAATAATTGTTTGAAATAGTTTAGATTTCATAGAAACTAACGAATCCGTACTACCTTTGATTTTTTTTTTTTAAAGATACGAAATTACAGAAACCAGCCGACTAAATAAATAAAACAGCATATAATTGAACTATCTTAGAGACTAATGATTCAGAAATTACAAATAAGCAGACGGGTTTCTTTCCTCTTCTTTCTTATAACTCAAACTCTGTACTAAAAAAGAATATATTTGCAACATAATAAAATAAATTACCAAGGTTAAAAGATTAGGTTGTCGTTTTATGTCTTTGGAGAGACCGTACCGAATTTGTCACTGACACGCCTGTCGCTGTCACCGTTGCCGCGGTAAGGTTAAAAGTTTGTTTGACTTTAGGGTTAAAACTAAAAATAAAGACAAAAGGTGGAGGAAACGGAAAAAGGCTCAAGTCTTTGAACCGGCCATGCTAACGTGACAGCAACTTGACAAACAGGTTTCAGTAGCCGGAAGCAAAATCTTTTTATAGAAGAGAGCGTATCAGAGGCTGCAACGTGTCTTTAAATGACGTCATTCCGTGTTTGATCTGGGGCCTACAAGCTATGTGAATCTCGTCTGTGACAGTAAAGGTGGGGCCGTGTCCGAATCTCTGTCGTTAGTTCAGGAGCAAGTGAAAATTAGATTTTTAAATTTTTCTTTTTTTACTTTTTAAGAGGTCACGACGACTTTTTGTTTTGTTGTTATTTGAATTTTTACATTTTAAAATTTACAATATTATTAAATTATTCTATTATTTTTATTAATTTTGAACTTATTTTTATTTAAAATACATTTAAAATTTTAATATAATAATATTTTTAAATTACTAAAATAAATAATGAATAAAACATTAACCATAGGTCAAATAATAATTTATTAAAATTAAATACAAAATGAATTTAAACAAAAAAACTATTTTTTATTATTTCAAATTTTGGTGAATGCTTTAGATGTTTTATATTATAAATTTTACGTTATAAATATATTTCCATAAAAATTAAAAATATAAAGCAAATATTTTAGATATAAATGAAATAGAATAGAATAATATTTACTAATTTATCAACAAATTTTCTGATTTCATCCATTAAAAATCCTTAATTACTTGAAAAGAATATTTTAAATTATATATGAAGTATCAAATATTTAATTATGAGTTATTATGTGTAATTTTTTCTCCCTTAGTTATTTCATTTTTCATGGAAACTCAATAAAACCCTACTACAATAATCATCTAGAAGAAGAAGAAGAAGAAGTACATAAGTTGAAAGTAAGAGACATTCATGATGATAAGATACCCAAAAAAAAGAGGTTCATTGAGAGTGCAACTAAGTTTGATTTTGGTGTTACAACCCAACATGTGGGAACATCCTAAACGTCCAAAATCTGAACGATTTCAACTTAACAAGTTCATGTCCATAATCATTACCAACTTGCCAAAGTGTTTTCCGATTCCAAGTCCAAGCAATGAATTAATCATTTGGGGTTTTGATATTCTCCAAACCACATAGTGATAAAGTGGCCCATTGGAAGGAACATTTAGTTTCTGTGTAATCCAAAGTTTATAGAGTGCATGTCAAAGGATTCCTTAAGAATTTCAAAGTGTTAGGTATTGAATACGAGTCCTACACTAAGAATTTCATCTTTTAAACCATATTTTTAACTCATCAAATAATTTATAAAATAAATAAATTTTAAATCATAACGATTATTTATTTATAGGTTTCTTTATTACTAAATAAAGAAATTCTTATTTATTTATAGGTTTTATTTATAAGACCTTAGTTAATTAGATCGCAAGCCCATCTCTCGTAAACAAAGAGACGTTGTCTTCCACCACACGTGAAGGGCAGGCAACACATAGATTTTCATATAAACAAACGCAGTAAGAAGGAACATTGCCTCTCTGTCTCACAAGCATTGATTACTAAAGCGTGTGGACACCGAGAGTCCGGGCTGCTTGTGTGCCGATCCGATGACCGTGAGCGGCGGCTTTGCCCGTGTTTGTTAGGTCACCAGCTGTTATCTTTATGGGGATCTTTTACTTTTTGAAGATATTTATAATTTAATTATTTTTATTATACTGTGGAGTTCGAGATTATAGAGGAGTTAACATGAACTTATAAGTCAGCCATTTCAATGCAAAACCATTAATTGAATGTTTTGTTTAATAGATAGAGAGAAACATAAAGTCATACGGTCAGTGTGTCAACA
>JAOQMS010000003.1:32346738-32362010 GCA_027563885.1 Erythroxylum longipes | reverse complement strand
TTTTTTATTTGTGATAAATTTGGTCTAACTCCACCTCGAAAAACACCTCATGAAAAGAAGTTTGTCATATATTTATAAATTATTTTAACATTCTTTACTTGCTCAATGTAAGATTCTTGACATACCCCCCTCAGCTCATAGTCAGGCTGGACATTTGATGATCATATTGGGAAATAGCTATAGTAGGTCAGGCACCACTCCAAACTATTGAGACAAGTTTAGGCTCTGATATCATAATAAATTTAGGTATAACTTTACCCCAAAAGGTACCTTATAAAAAGAGGTTTGCCATATATTTATAAATTATTTTAACATTCTTTACTTGCTCAATGTAGAATTCTTGACATACCCCCCTCAGCTCATAGCAAGGGTGGACATTTGATGATCATATTGAGAAAGGGCTATAACAGGTCAGGTACCACCTCAAACTATTGAGACAAGTTTAGGCTCTGATATCATAATAAATTTGAGTCTAACTTTACCCCAAAAGGTACCTTATAAGAAAAGGTTTGCCATATATTTATAAATTATTTTAACATTCTTTATTTGCTCAATGTGAGATTCTTGACATACTCCCTCAGCCCATAAGAAGGCTAGACAATTGATGATCGTATCGGAAAAGGGCTATAACAGGTCAGACACTATCCTAAACTATTGAGACAAGTTTAGGCTCTGATACTATAATAAATTTGGGTCTAACTTTACCCCAAAAAGTACCTTATAAGGGGAGGTTTGTCATACATTTATAAATTATTTTAACATTCTTTACTTGCTCACGGTGGGATTCTTGACATACCTCCCTCAACTCATAGCAAGAATGGACATATAATGGTCATATTGGGCAAAGGGCTATAACAGATCAGACACCGCTCCAAACTATTGAGACAAATTTAGGCTCTAATGTCATGATAAATTCGGGTTTAACTTCACTTCAAAAGATACTTTATAAGGAGAGGTTTGTCATTAATTTATAAATTATTTTAACATTATTTACTTACTTAATGTGAAATTCTTGACTATTTGAATTTAAACTTTTTCTCATACATAGTTAAAACTGTATTTCTCAAAGTTCAAATTCTTAAGTTCTTCAACATAGTCGGACCGTCACATTGCATACTTCCTCAGACAATTCATGGCTTGAAATAGGAAACGCTCATAAATATGTACCCTAATGGATCAGGTTTTGGGCTCACCATTTTCGAGATAGGCCCAACCCCATCATAGAGCTTCAATTCCTTTATTTAACTTTTAAAGAAAAACAATAACACCTTTGCTTATTAGGAGTAACCCAAATGGTTCATGAAAAGTCTCCAATTATATTTTTTTAATTCTATATCTATTATATTTACATAGTCGCTATTTACACCTATCTAAATCGAAACAACAAGCTAATCGTATTTATAGATATTTGAAGAGAATCGATAAAGAATAAAAATTATTATTCTTTTCGAGTAGGGTCAAACAATAAGGCAACAGGTTTTGGTCTCGGTATTTTTATTCAGAAGTTCGAATCTTTTTATTTCAGAGCATTTTTTTGTTCTTATTATTCTAAATATATCAAAATCAAGATTAATATATAAAAACTATTATAAACATGCAAATAAAGATTTTTCCTATGAAGAATTTTTTATTTGGGAGTTGATCAACGGTAAATTTTTGGTTTTCTTTAATTTTTTTCCTATGAAGAATTTTTTATTTGGGAGTTGATCAACGGTAAATTTTTGGTTTTCTTTAATTTTTTTCCTTCTGCTTGACTCTCAGTCTTTTTCTAAAAACATTTAAAAAAAACTTACATATGCAACATAAGGTAAGTGTTCATTGTTCAACATTGGTGTAGATTAATGTCTCCTTACGACATGTGTTTTTGTTCGGTTGTTGAGGCCTATCAAGTGGGTGATTGAATAGACCCAAATTCACACTTATGGTGCATTGTCTTTTCCAATGTCTCCATCCAACAGTTTCATTATCAACCCAACTTAAAATATGTTACTTAACAAGAATGTCATACCTTGTGTGATTATAAGTTCAATCAAACTTGTAAGAACGTGAAAGTTAAACTAGAATGATTGATGTTAAGGTGTCCATCATTACTAATAATTCCTTATGTTTTTTGGTTCAGATTATGACATGTCTCCAAATAAAAAGCTAATGCAGGATTGGGGTTTACACAACTGAAGATTTGGTGATCGTTTTGTGTCAAGAAATGAATCATTTCAGGTACCACAAAGTTATCAAATTCCTGAGCTAGCAAACTAACTCGAGTGTATTTCAATTCTCTACTTGCTTGCTTGCTGCTCTCTCGTCTCAAATAGCATAAGTTGCTTGTATTCCACTTTGCCAACATTTTCTTGACAAGAAGCTGGATTACTGTTTAGCGCTAAAAACTAAGTGGGCTTGATCGTGATAAAAACTCGATTTGATCGATTTCGGACCGGATTCGGGGCTAAATTGAAAAAAATTCGAACTTTGGACTAGAGACAGAAAGCTTGAAACTTGGATGTAAATGATCCAACAACAAAGATGGTAGAATAGGGATGCATTACTTAGAAATTTTCTAATAACAAATTGAACTGCAAAAAGAATTCCCATGGAGAGGAAGAGAAGGGAAAATAAGAAAAGAATGCAAAAAGCAAAAAGAAACAGACCCTCAAGCTCCTAAACCTCGAACACCAACCAATGACTAAACCTAAAACCCTAATATCATTAACCTTCCATCTCATTCCTAACCCTTTCCTTTCTCAGTTTGTCTCGTACAGTCTAGCTAAAAATGTGGTCATCTATTTTGCTCCTATCCCCCCATTCCTTCCCTGTACAATAAACCAATGAACAAAGAAATGAAATTGAAAAGCTATAACCAAATAACATAAAGACTCAAGATAAGGAGACAGCAATGTCACAGGTTTCCATCTTGGAAATCCCATTTCTTCACATGTACTCAATTGCAAGGTTGTTGTCGTTGGGAATCAACTCTGGTGAGTTTTCCATCGCTCCGGTCATTGGAATTGGGCCGGTCTTGGTTCGCATCTCGAGGACTTTCTTGTGTGAATTGGAGTGTATGGATGGAACAAAAGTTGGACTTGCTGCAGGACGATATTCAGGGAAAAGTCGTCCTGATTTGAAGCGAACACCGCAAGCGTTGCAAAGTGTTTTTGGTCCCATTGGCCCTGCCCTCCATTGAGGTGTTTTGGTTACCTCACAATGCATACACTTCCTCACAGCTTGCTGAGGAGACGAGTTTTGGTTATCATCCATTGGACCCAATGGAACCGTAAGCTTGATCTTTTTCTTCTTCTTATGCTCTGCAGACACATGTTTCGGTATCTTGATCACGAGTCGTGATTCGGCATAGTTCTCAGAATCTGACGGAACCTTGGGCGGCAGGATCGGCTGGGGAGCCTCGGTGACCGATGAGGTGGGTGAGATAAGTTGTACAGGCAGACGGGGAGTGAATGCAGCAGGGCGAGGTCGTTTGCTGCGAGCCCTTCCACACTTGCCGGAGGCATTGACCTCAGGGCTGCGGGGCACAGTTTTCTCTCCCGAGCAAGAGCTGCTGCTTTCAAGAACCGAAACCGGGCTAGACATTTGGAACTGTTGCCCAGACGACTCCTTGTTGATGGAAGATGACTCCTCCCTTTTCATAGTAAGGCTTCCTCCAGAGAAGGAATCCTCCACAAAAGTTGACAGCCATTCCAGCTGAACAATATCTTCAAACTGCAATTACAAGAACAATAACATATACCATTAAATCCCAAAATACCCAACAAAATCAACAACAAACCTAAGGTGCGAAAAGCTGCAGTGGTACACAAACCTCACTGTCGAGTTAGTTAGTGAGTCATTAAGTCTAACTAACTATGATTAACATTCCATTAAATAATCAAGCCAACTTTTCCACGTCACCAACTATTTCACTTTAAAGAGAGCACATGACAACCCACGTGACTTCCATAACCGAACCTAATTATTTAAGCATGAATGCGACAATCCACCGTGTCCCGACACGACCTGAAATTACTAGACTACCCTTTTGTTTGATTTTTCGAAACTTTTAACGCGGACTTTGCCAGCCTGGCAGGCAAGATAAGTAAAACATAACAGAAAGATAACATAATTTTCTAACATCTTTACGTCATCACGAAGAAATCTAACGGTCCAGAAACAACACGGACCGACACGTGGATTAGTCAGGGTAAACTCACCGGAACGGACAACTCGGCCGACAGGTCTGAGGCGCTGTTGTTGCTAGAGAACACCGAGTCAGAACCCGGGAGGGACTCGGACTGAGTCGACCAAATGCTAGGGAACGCGCCGTTGTTGACGTTGTTGTTTTTGTTGTCAGGGGCAGAGAGACCGGCGTCGACGTCGTCGGAGGGGAAGTCGAGGAGGTCGTCTATGTGGTCGAAGAAGCTGCCGCAGTCTATCTCGTCCAAGAAATTAACTGGTTCATTCATGGTTTCTGTGCGGGGGATGTGTCACTTTCCTGGGAAAATTTTTGAGAGAAAATATAAATGTCAAAGAGTAAGAAACTGTAGGGGAAAACGTGTTTTATATATGTGGGTTACAGATAACGCCAGGAAATGAACCGTGTGGTGCATTATAGCGGAACTGTTGCAGATACGGTTCCAGTTTAGAGTTCAACTCGTCAAGAAGATTATATTAAATAATTAAAAGGGTTGCTATTTCTGAAAACGTCAAAATAAATGAAGTGGTCTTATTGGAGGAAAGATTGGATTTTTTTTTTCCATTTTCTGTTTTACATTTAAGTTCATGAGAAGAATTCTCTTCTGGGCACGAAAATTAAGGTGAAAATCTGGTCAACTCACGCGTGGCTTAAGTTAGCGAAAGATGAAAATTTTCTTTTTTAAGTGAATTAAAAATCGAACCTTGTTAATTATGAGCCGAAGATTTTGAAGTTCTTGCCAATTTACTTTGCTCCAAGTGCCTGCAGGAAGAAAGTTGCAAGAAAGGTAAGATTTTGAGCACTTAAAACTTCACAGAAGGGTTTATGAAATTTCAAAAAACAGAAGAAAACAGTGCCCCCCAATTTCACTTTCTTTCAGCAACACATGCAGGAATTGATATTTAACCTCATGCTCCAGAACTAAGAAACCAAAATTGAGGTTTAAACTCAACAAATGCAGGGGCTAAACCTCAACTCAGAACCAACCAAGTTCAAACATGCAAGTCACAAACTTTTTCCAGAAACAAAAGATGGGTATTCCTCCATGAACACCATGGAGATGAAAGAAACAGTTGAAATGTACTAAAAACAAGAAGCTCCATACCTTAAACTTGTAAAGAGATGTAGAGAGAGAGAGAGAGAGAGGGAGAGGGTGTGGAAATTTGTGAAATGATGAGAACTAAGAAGAGAGGAAGAAACAAAGCATAAAAAGGAAGCGAATAGAGGGAGAGAGAGAGAGAGTGGCAATGGAGTGGAAGTAGTGGTGGTGGTGATTGAAGAAGAGGGTTTATGCTATGTTAATGTTATTGTTAATGTTAGGTGAGGGACCTTCTTCATTGCTAGCTGTCTGCCTTTTACTGAAGAATTCACTCTCTCTTTGTCTTCATTTTCAAGTCTTCTCTCTACCCACATTCTATTCCAATTTTATATATTAAAAATTTTCAAAAAAAACCATTTTTTGTGTCAACAAAATGCTATTATTGGAGTGAGTTCAGATTTCAAACCTTCTGATCATGATGAATACTTAACTCTTTTTTGTTTTTTTACTTTTTTTTACTACTCTTTATATGGAATAAGATTTAAATTACTTTAAAGAAATTTATTTAGACATCTTATTTTATTTTAAACTCAATAAATATAATTTTAATTTTCCCATCACAAAAACAATTAAATAATTAAAAATATATTTTTTATTAATTCTTTGAGTATATGAAAATCCAACTAAATTTTATAGCAAGATTTGATAAATAATGTTCAACAAACTGGAATTTATTTATGAATAAATTTGTTTTCTTCCATTAATTCTTTGATTTATAATATAATATTTTATTAAATTACATTATATTATATAAGTAATATCGAGTCTGTCAGGTGAAATATGATATTATTCTTATTTATATATGTATTTTAAATTTTATTTTAAAATTAAAACTTAAATTAATTTTATTCAAAAATGTTTAAATTTTAATTAACTATAATTGAATTAAAAAGAACTTTATTGAACTTTAACATTAAATTCTATTGCAAGTGTTGGAGTAGTTTCTAAGGAAACTAGAATGAAGTTTTCACATATGACTTTTGGTAAATTTAAAAGCTTTGGAAGGTCACTTTCTTCTTAGATTTTAGTGTTTGACCATTCCATGAATTAAACCTTAAATGGGCATTTCATACATTAAGTATCCACCTCTTGGGATTTTAACCTTACCTCCTTTGAAGTTAAGCAAAGTCTTGCTAGAGTGGTAAGTGCATTCCATATGGTATAGATTAGCTTGGATATAGTTAAGAAGGCTTTGTTTTTGGCATTTTGATGTTAAAAATTAAGTGTTGCAAATATAATACTTTACCACTTACTCACTTTCATCCATCAAACTCCAACTAAGCAACTTTTTAAGTATCAAGCATGCATTAGTTGTGACAAAAGGACTAGTTTTAAAGGAGTATCTAAAGTGGGGCTATAGTATCCTTCAAATGGTAGAGGCTTTGCATGCAAATAAAGGTATAAATATGGGATCTTAACAAACATTAAAGGGTATCATTTTAATTTAGTGTTAAATAAATTGTATTGGTTAACAAAATATTTGACTTTTATGTCTTGATTTTTTAAAAATAGTTTATTATATAATTTTGAAGAATTTGTATGCTTAAATTTTTTTTAAAAACTCAAATAAATGATGGGTCCTCTTTTATCTTTTTTTTCCTTTCTTTTCCTTTTACTTGCTTGAGGTGTACTCATTGGACCAATCCCTTCAAATGTACTCTCTATAAAAAATATCATGAGTTGGAAGGGAATTGTGCTTCATGGAACTATTCTTTTATGACTTGGAATGCACTCTTTGAATCACTTCCTTCCGAAAGAGTTCTATTCCATTCTGGTAAAACCCTACTTTTTTTGTCTTCTTGCTTTGAACACACCAAGAAAATGCTTGGATTAATCATGTGTTAACCTTTTAATCTTATGAATATACATTACGGGTTTCCTGTGACTTATATGAATTTATATAGAAAATGCTTATGCATGTCCACGCAATTCCAATCCCCATAATAGTCTATATCTTGGAAGGTACAAATCCATACATGTAAATTAGGTAGGATACAAGTAATTTCAGGCACTTTCATCTTTCCATGTAAATACATATCGTTTAAAAGAAAGAAAAAAAAAGGTGTCTTTCTAAGTCTATTTCTTCACTTCAAAGACAAGGGGACGAGAAGTAAATGGTATTGCAACTATCAAGTACCTTGGTAACGACTAAAACGTGGCCACCGATTGTCCTATCATTATTTTATAAGTTAATTAGTCCTTAAACATCCATTTAAGACACGCTAATTTTTAATAATAATAACTCAATAAAAATTTCACTAAAACGCGAAATATAAAAATATTCAATAGTACACAACGTTATCTCTAATTAATAGATAGACCGTTTTAAAAAAATATTAATTTTTAGATAAGGTTAAATCAAAATTATAAGGTAAAGATTATCTTTATTTAATTTGGTTTTGTAGTGCAAAATATGCTATCATCATTTTAAAAATTACATAAATGATATTGTGAAAATAAATGGAAAATTAATGTAAGGGATGCTAATAAATCAAGAAATGAAATAATCGTTAGTCTATTTGAATTATGATGAAGAAATGGTAAGTTGTGGGCTATATTAAACCGTACATATCATCTCACCATAGAGCAGCATACTTTATAATTTGAGGAAACCATATCTTTGAATCATCTTGTCCCCTTCAAAAAACCAATTCGTCGATATGAAAATGGTACAAAATATTTTTACTCCATGTGTCGGTAAGGGAACAACATGGCCACGTACGTCAAACTTGGACAAACACCACATGCTCTTGTGCCCTAAATCAGGCAATCATGCATTAAATTGAATATTCCAACTCCATCAATTTGTTCAATTAATGATAAAATTCCAATATTTTAAAAATTGAACCAATTTGACTGATTTTATAATAAACATATTGAATTTATTGAATTTTTTATTTTTAATTTTTCGGTTCTATTTAATTTAATAATCTCTGTAGTTAAAAACCGACCAGTTTACTAATTAATCAGTTAATTTTATGCTTTAATTGTTTTTAAAATTCTTTAATTTTATTTAATTTTTAACTGACTTCATAATGGTAAAATGCCGATTAAACCCTTTAAACCTTAAATTTTTTTCTTATTGGTTTAACTTTCTGTCTAATTTTTAAAATATTAATAAATCCCTCTAGAAGTACAACACATAATGATGGCTAATGTTATTATGCAAATGACATTTATAATGTTAATTATTCTTATAATATAAGATAAATTATAAATATTATATATAACAAAATTTTCAATGTATAATACTCCCCGCTTTGCAAGAGTCGAGTGAGAGACATCAATTATAAGCAACATTTCTTTTATATTTTACAAAAAGATTGCTTTAGTAACTTGAAACTGTAACATTTGGTCACAAAATAATAACTTTTACAAATTATGTATCAAATTAAATAATAGACTTAAACCTTCACTTTAACTATTTAACCACAGGTATATGACCTTATTTTGAACTTAAGAACTACATGATTACGCATTTTACATGAATATGGAACTTGATTAAGACAAAAATATTTGAATATAAACGAGTATCTAGTTGGTCACTCACTGTCACTAAGAAAATGTCTTCCCTCTTAGTTACATGTTAGTTGTCACGTACCACATGGGGTTTGATCAACGAAGTGACGTCGTAACCTTCCTAATATTAAAGAGTCACGTCTACGCGCTGGATCCGACGTGGCGATTCGCTGTTTAATAGATTCTAAGAAGTTAAAAAAGTGGAGCCCACACACACGGAGAATCAAAATCTGTTCACTTCCAGCTAAGTTAAGCAGTGTTTTATGTTCAGTGGTTGAACTTGAACATGCATGTATGCGTGTGTATGAGTGGGAGTATGTGATTATATACCCCAAGCATCACGTGATCGTGTCTAGTGATCTGTGCCGAGATATTTTTGGTGGTTTCTTCGAAGGAGGACTAATCAGAGAATGCCACGTTGGCAGCTGACTTTTTAGAGACGGAATTGTCCTCTTGTAGAATACTCTTTTTTTATCAACTTCACCGGTCAAATTTAGATGGTAAGATCATGTGGGAATGTGGGCCCAGAGATATGTGGGACCTAGCGATTGACAGCCGTACACAGGAAAGAATTTTCAGACACACATGATCTCATGAACTTGTACGTGGGGCCATGTCAAAAGTGCTGTTTTTCTCTTTTAGTTAATAATACCTTAATCTATTGTCTATTTGTAATATTTTTGTATGCGAGAGTTTTTAGAATTTATTTTCTTATAATTGTAAAATTGCAATCCCTTATTTTAAATTATTATATATATTCAATAATTTATAAATTAAGAATTAAGTTACTCCATACTTCATATATGTTATAAGGTTTTATATAATTATAATTATATTATAAATTTTATTTTTTCTGTAGATTAAATAATAAATTTTTTATTAAGATCAATTTTATATTAAAAGAATTTTATATTAGAAGCTTATTCTTAGTTATTTCAGTCAAGATTGATATTTAAAATTTAGTTATTAAATAATATTTTAATATTTAATTACGAGTTATTATATACTTTATTTAATATGTATTTAAAAATAATAACAACACTTTTCTAATATTTTTTTTAAAAATTAAACATAATCCAAAAACAAGTTATTTATCATAATCAATTCAAACAATTATATCTTTATATGAGTAAGTGAAAACAACTTTTTTACTAATTAAAAGTATAATTATGTAGTACTAGACCTTTTAAACTCTGCATTTAATGACATTTTTATCATATTGTTATTATTGTTGTATTAATTATTGGAATTAACAAGAAATGCCTTATAGTTTGTATGCATGATCATTAAAAGAGATTGTAATTATTATATAAATTGACAGATATTCCATCATTTAAATGTTTAAGAAAAATATACCAAAAATAAGATATGTTCAATGAAAAATACGTACGAGATGAGGACAGGAATCAAATCTTCTATGTCTATAATTTTGGATCAACCATGTTTTAAATTATTCCATCCATATAAATATTTAGGACCTAACAAAATTTGTCAATAAGATAGTATGAAATAGTGTTGGCACAGAAATTACAGGTATAGAAGATTTGAAAGCAACAAGGACCTTACGAGTTGATTAGGGAAATATATTCAAAAATTAAAATGAATGAAATTGAGATATTAACTAATTAGAGAAAAAACCTTATGATGTGCAGTACATTTCCTGTGGGCACAAGGTTATGATCAAGTACATGTCACATACGGAAATAGAAAGCGACATCTGAGTCCACAACCACCCATCAGAAATTGGTAGCCAATCAATCAGACCCACCATTTAAGCACCAATCTGTGACTCGTTTTAATATTAGGTCACAGCTCACAAGAAATTTGTAATGGCTTTGAATTGAGATGTTACCGGAAACATAATCTGGCGTGTCGGTGCCGACACCTAGATCACCGACAGAGTTACCGGCTACAGGAGGTAAACTCTTGTCTGGACATTTCACAGAGTCCCACGATATTATTTAACACGTCGGTGGCGTTTATTTTTGACTTTTTAACGGTTATCTGTTGGCTTCCTACCGTTGTTTAATAGTAGTTTTCAAAATTCTGCCCTCAATTTAGGCTTCAATCTTTGAGGATTTGTTGTGCATTAAAAAATTGTTAATAATCATAAGAGTTTTTAATCTCATTTTTAATTTTTATAAAAACTTCTTTTTATACTTTACAAAATATCACGAATGAACTAATAAAATATTATTGACATCAGAACTTATTTGTCTTTATAGTTTGTAGCAATGCCTAGTTCTATCATTTTATCCAATATACCCAACAGATGTCTAACCCTATTTTAAGCTTAGGGAGTGTGTCCAAAATCTCACATCAGACAACTATAAGTGCATTCAGACATTTATAATAATGTGCAAGCTTCCCATCTTAAGCTAACTTTTGGGGTGAGTTGTGGCCTAACTCAACTCTTAAAATCATTTTGAATTAATTAAACTCAAATCAAATTAATAATTTATTATAATTATTCAAGTCAGCTCCAGTTTAAGAGTTGAATTAGAATTATTATATAAATAACATTTTATTGATTTATGTATAATGTTGATTTTTTAACTAAAGTTTAAGAATAATTTTTCTAAAAAACTAAACACCATAATGAGTTTTTTTAAAATATTTATTTTTCTAAAATATCTGGATTTTTTAAATTTCTTAAATTAAAGAAGAGTTTCATGTTTTCTTCCCTTTTTAATATTTAATAAGTAATTAAATAATATCATTACAAAAAATAAAGTAAAATTGATAAATTAAGGTAGCTAATTGGCGGGGCGTGACATATTCAATTTAGTTGAATATTGTCTATTATGATACCTTTCAAGTTGTTGTTTTCTTATTTATTCAAATTAATAGCTAATAGCTCCCAAAAAAACATACGCGTCGCGTGAAAGGGAAGAGAGAGACCCTCCTAAGCACATAAAATTCAAACATGTAACGCTTCCATCGCATGAAAACAAAACATCGACAACGTTCCAGAAATTGTTCAAAACGAAATGTCCAATTCAAAACGGTTTTTTTGAGCACCGAATGTGACAAGTAAATACAATCTTGTCTCTTCATACGATTGACTTACATACGAATTAGTGTCCGTTTCCTGACGTGACCATTACTCTCTAGTTCTGCCTACACATTTTAAATGAATTATTTATAGAGTTAATTATTAAAAATTTTAAAATTTAGTAAATTTTATAATATCATTTCAAATTTTAATAAATAAAAATATTTTAATTTTCAATTTTTAACAAAAATGATCTAATATTAAATTTTTCGTTAACATTGATCAGATGACAAATTATATATGATTAATAACTTTATTACATGAATATTACATATATTTATTTGTATTACGTATAAATTTTATTATTTAATAAATAAAAAATTAAATACTCTAAATTAATTATAAAATAAAAAATATAAATGAGTATATGATTATTTAAATTTTTTATATTTTTGGTGAAGTAAGGAGAATGAGGTTAAACAGTTCTGTGTTCGAATCTCCCCTATCTAGTATTTACACTCTCTCAATCGAGCATGTTGTATAGGACTTGCCTAGTGCAGATTATATAATTGGTATAATTTACAGATTATTATGTCAATATGAAGATTTATCCAATATATATTTAAAGGATATCGACGACAAATTTCCTGTTTAAAAAAAGAAAGGTATTTTTTAAAATTTGAATATGGGAGCATTTTACGTTATTCTTAAAGTTGGGGCCAGTTTAAGAATTTTATTACAATTAACCCATTGTTTATATTGGAATTCTCACAACACGGTGTCTTGGATGGCATAGAGGTTAGTCCATGTGATGTTGCCACGTGGTTATACCTAATACTGTTGATACGTTGTATTTAATTTGGTCATGAAAGTGACCTTTTGAAGAATGATACGTAAATTAATGGCTGGTGAGGTGGTGCGGTGGGAGACCACCGTCAAAGGCGCCTGTGAACATGGGCCTCTCTCAGCAGCTCATGTGAGATTTTTGATTGAATGGTACATATTTTCTCATTAAAATAAATGCCAAATTTTTGGTCACCATCTTAGTATTTCGACAAATTTAATAATTATAACATATATTTATAAATCAATAATTTAAAATTAAGAATAAACTGAATTTAAATAGCAAATAATGTATTTTTCATGAAAAACATGAAAATAAATATATCTAAAAAGGAAATTTTAATTTTAAAATTTTAAATTAAAACTTCAATTAGTAGAAGATCTTTCTATTTTTCTAAAGATAAAAAAACTCAACCGACTCAACTAATGTAATTGTAAAAATTTTAAATTGGTCAATTTTAGTTTTTCACTCAATTTACTTTAAAAGCACTTATTGTTAAATATCAATAATTTTATTAATTAATTGATCAATTTTGATAAATTAATAAGTTATTATAAATTAAAATAAATCAATTAAACTTCAAATTCTTCGATAGGTAAGGACGATTTCTTTCAATCATATTTCAATTTCTTCAATATTTAGCCAATTTTATGACGGTTTAATATTGGTTGAATTTTTTAAACCTTAAACTTTTTGTCTTACCAATATTTTAAATTTATTTAATGAAAAATATTAAAAATAAATATATCTAAAAAGGTAAATTTAAAGATTTTTAAAAATTTAAATTAAAACTTCAATTAGTAGAAGATCTTTCTATTTTTCCAAAGATTAAAAAACTCAATTGACTTAACTAATGTAACCGTAAAAATTTTGAACTAACAAAATTTTCAGATCAGTTTTTAGCTTTTTCACTCGATTTACCTTAATAGCTCTCATTGTTAAATATCAATAATTTTATTAATTAATTGATCAATTTTGATAAATTAATAAGTTGTTATAAACTAAAATAAATCAATTAAACTTCAAATTTTTCGATAGGTAAGGACGATTTCTTTCAATCATATTTCAAATTTTTCAATATTTAGCTAATTTTATGATGGTTTAATACCGGTTGAACTTTTTAAACCTTAATTTTTTTGTCTTACCAATATTTTAAATTAATTTAATGAAAAACATTTAAAATACATATATCTAAAAAAAGGAAAATTTAAAGATTTTTAAATTTTTAAATAAAAACTTTAATTAGTAGAAGATCTTTCTATTTTTCCAAAGATCAAAAAACTCAATCGACTCAACTAATGTAACTGTAAAAATTTTGAACTGGCCAATTTTCAGTTCAGTTTTTAACTTTTTAACTCGATTTACTTTAATATCTCTTATTGTTAAATATCGAATTTTATTAATTAATTAGTCAATTTTGATAAATTAACAAGTTATTATAAACTAAAATAAATCAATTAAACTTCAAATTCTTCGATAGATAAGGACAATTTCTTTCAATCATATTTCAAATTCTTTGATTTTATTCAATTTTTAGCTAATTTTATGACGGTTTAATACCGGTTGAACTTTTTAAACCTTAAATCTTGTGTCTTTACCAATTTAACATCTTTTCCAGTTTTTAAAACATTTTCCCCATCACTTAAAATATAATTTAATATTAGAATAATAAATTTTCATGTAAATTGATCTTTTTATTTTAAAATAATTTTCTTCTTTGTATTATTGTTTATTTACTATACAACTTTATTTGTTATATTTTATTATCTATTTATAATTCCAAAATAATATTATATTAAAAATTAAATGAAAATTTAACAAAAAGGGTCGTGTCAATATTATAAAAGAGTAGATAATAATTTTCTAAATAAAAAATTAAAATAAGTATATTTAACCCTTCAATATAAAAAAAAAACCTTAGAAAACACGTCCTCTAACTTGTAGCTTTAATTGGACGACGCTACGTGGGGACAACGTTATATAGAGTTTGTGAATTATCAATAGTTTCAAACGAAGCTTTTGTCTATGTGGTGAAGTGAAGAGGTTGTGATATATATATATATATAATTAATTGTTTTATATGAAAACTTTGATGCTTAGTAGTGGAAGAAGGAGTGGCATCCCATGCCAAATTCAATGGCTTGAAGCAATGTATCTATGGGACTAAAATAGAAAGGAGAGTCAGTTCCTTACATGACTTTGTGAAAATGGTCAATAAATAAAACTATTTCTCTTTTTAAGAACTCCATGCGTACTATCTGAGAGCTCCAACTTGAAAAGTTCAGCTACTAACTTTAAAGTACAATGCATGTTTGATAGTATCGTATATTGGAAATAGGTCTAAACCTCTTTCACTGGGTATTGTTGTAGTAGTTGTTATTTGATAAGTCTCACGAATCTATCAGAAAGTATCATCTGTCATGTTTATAATCAGAACATAGTTATTTATAGAAGTCACACAATCAAAACAGATGGATATGGAAGCAGGCATGGGGTTAAGAGTTGGTGTTTTGGCATAATCCAACTGAATCTAAACTTAACAGATAAATTTTGAGTTAATACATTCAAAAAAAAGTCTAAAACTCAATTTTGTTCAAAAAAGTTCGGGCAACATTTTACAAAGAACCCCTTTAGG
>JAOQMS010000003.1:32293706-32329857 GCA_027563885.1 Erythroxylum longipes | reverse complement strand
ATTTTAGATGTTCTCGGACATGAAGGTTGACTCGAAAGATCCAACGATAGAGTTTTATCACCTAAGCGACATCCTATTGATTTATAAGTATAAGAAATTAAAGATCAAAACACATAATTTTGAACTAAAGTCGTTCAGACGAGGGTCAAGTCAGAACAGTCTCTGACCCGACCTGACTCAATTTGTTGTCAAGCCTTATCAACTTGATTTCAGCAAAGTTAGATTCATCCAATAACAATAGATGTACATTGTGCAGTACCACTCCGCAATTACAATTGTCTGCTTCTGTTTAGACGTTCTGAATGATTTAAAGGCAATCAAACAAAAAGAAAAAAGTACTTTACCTCTCCTACAGTCACGGAAGTCAATCGGGTGCGTCCCTGAGTTTGGCAAACAACAAACGCATAAAACAATCTTCCAAATAGTAGTTGAAGTTCTTCATCTTAAGGGGGTTGGTCAAGTTCCGTTGCATCTCTCTGTTAACGAAGAAAAAGAAAGGAGAAAGAAATTTCCTTAAATGAGGCGTAATTCAATGAATTTCCATGTCCTTACAAGAAGAACAGCACCTCCGACGAACGGAAGTGGAGTTATTCTTCGCAAATATGCCAAGGTTTGAAGAGCCCTAAAAATTCCGTTCTTTGGAGGTTCACGGTGACTTCCGTCGTGACCCGACCTGACAATAAGGGTCGGGTAGGGCCTGGGCAAGTCGGATTGGGGCAACCTAAGTTTACATAGGTCCAGCTCAATCAAAAATAGACGAGTCGAAGTGAATTTGTAATATATCAAAGGAAATAGGGATAGAAACAAATTGGATCGGACCCTTTTTGAACAATTGGCTGGGTCAGTGTTGGATATAGTCATTTTGAGCCTAAACAAGTCAGGCTTAGACAAATAGACTTGGATCAAGTCGGGTAAAAAAATCAGGTCGGGCAATCCGTCAAATATATCCATTCGACGAAAGAAGACTCTCTTCATTTACAGAGTGAATACGATGTTGATCTCTTCATCATTTTTATATTCTTCTTTCTATCTTTCTTTTGATTAGAGAAAAATATAACCTTTTAAATTTTAATTTCAGTTTGCAAAATTTCATATTCGTTTGATTTTGATTTACCAAATTCTGGAGATCAATGTTTAAATACCTATTTTCTACGAGCATCTCTTAAAATACAGCTTGAAGGCGTTTCCAGATGCCATGGATAGGTTGGAGGTTCTTAAGGATAGGCCAATTTCAAGGTTGTTGCTTTGTGCATAACGTGAGGCAAAATTCAGAAGCAGGTGACATAAAGAAGTTACAGAAAGAACTGATTTCAAAAGCATTGGATGAAAAAGATTTAGGAAAGTATGTATTTTCAGTTGGTCCTGGACTATTTCTTATAAAAAGACTTGGTCCCAAGAAGATGTTAATTGTACTTGACTATGTAAATGATCCACCACAAGTCTTTGATTAGTGATTCATGTTAGTTTGGTTTAGGAAGTATGATTTTCGTTACTAATAAAGATAAGCAAGTATTTGGAGGGAGGGATGATTTTATAAATGATGTTAAACTATTAAATTGTGTTGAAGCCCTTCAACTTATCAGTAGGATTGCCTTCGGCAAAAATATTGAAGGGACGAGTATGTGTTCTAGTCAAATTCAATTGTTAAATATTCACAAGGCAATCCTTTATGTTTGAAAGTTTTAAGCTTATCTCTAGTTGGGAAAAAGAAAAAGGAGTGGGAAAGTGCAGTGAATCAATTGTCAGAAGTACCAAATAAGGATATTATAGATGTATTACAAATTAGCTAAATTGGCTAAAATAGGGTGGAGAAAAATGTCTTTCTTGACATTGTGTGCTTCGTCAAACATGTAAGGCAAATGTACAAAAACAGTAGGTTTAATATAGATACTATGTTAAGTGTTCTTGTAGACAAGTACCATCAGCCTTGTGACTTCTTCAAAACAGATATTAGAAATGCATGATTTATTACAAGAAATGAGAAAGAAATGGTTCATCAAGAAGCTAAGTAGCAGTATCAACGTACTAGGTTTTGAGATAATTATGAAGCATTTGCTAAGAAGGTAAAATCATTAAGATATTAAAAATATTTCGCTTTATTATTAATGGTTTCTTTTATTATCTAATTTATTAAAGAAGTTATTTATTACCATAATAACTTATGTATATATTTGATTGTTGTTATTTAAGATGCCGAAGTAGTAAAAAGCATAGTTCTTAACGTAACTAAAATAAAAGAGAGAGATTTAACTTTAAAAGTATTTATGAAAATATCTAATCTTAAGTTTTTCAATTTATTTACTTCTGTCAATGTTACATTCTTGTGATCTAATAAAAGCTACCTCACCTTTCAAATCAAGAATGAAAGATATTCAAGATGAATATGGTACATATGAAGACAAAGTTAAAGAGAAATTGCTTCAGAGTTATGAAGAAAAGCAAACAAATTCTGGTGATTCCTACAAATTCAGAATGAAAGCTCTTCAATGCTAGATTTGTCAATAGATATCCTTGGCTTTAGCTTCCAAGCATCCACCATTTCTTCTTCTTCCTAGTATCCTTTAGAAGTAGTTCTGGAATACAATATGAGATTAAAAAAAATAAGAAACTAGAAAGCTGGAAAGTTTTCATGCTTTCTGCTCAGAATAATAAATAATAAATAATAATACAAATAATAATAAATAAAAATAATAAAATACGTGAAATTTTAAGGTAAGGATGTTAATGAAAATCTAATCCACGGTAATTAGTACATTTCAAATATAATTAAAAGATTTAATAATTATAAAATTAAGATATAAATAATATTAAATTAAAACATGATCATTAAAATTAATATTAAACAAATAGAGTATAGAAAAAAAATAAGTACAACAAAAATTAATTATTCTTTCATTTGCTGTATTGAGAATGGTAATAAGAATGAGTCTAGATAGACTCAAATTAATTGAATTTGAAATTAAAATAATATTATTTTGATTTAATTATTAAAAAATAATGTTGCAAATAATAGACAATGGGTCGCCTCTTCCCATCCCTAGCTGTGTCTGCAAGTAATTGGTTATGTTAGTCACAAGAAAGAGTTTTTACATGATTGCCAGAAACATAAACAAATGATTCAGACTTACGATAATGACATAAGTTGGAAATAATTACGTGAAAAGAAAATTAGAAAGAAAATACATACATAAATGTAAAGCCATCTACGAAGCTCCACCGCCTAGTGGGAGCATTGACCTTTGAACCTGTGACCTCTTCATTTAATTCAGCTTCTTCTATCTTCACCATGGACAATGGAGTAGGAAAGTTGAATGTGTGGCAGAATTGAACATGATTTTATTGGGTGTACAGTAAAATGATCCCACACTTTCTAATTATATAGTTAGATACACTGACCTTAAAAAAGACCACATCTATCTTGAAGATCTTACATCCTTGATTTGTAAGACGAGCTAGTTTTAATTAAACTCGATGTAAATGGGAAAATTAAACTCCTACTTCAAACAAATCAGATTTAATAGTTTCTCTTATTAATAGCTTTCAGAAAAACATATATAGCTTACCTAATTGAAGTATTGAACTTAATTAATTTCATTCAATTTCTTCTATCTTCAACCTCTTTTCGAGCATATAGTGGAATGACTCCGCATCTGTGACTGATCTTCTCAACTTGGACACTCCTAAATTTGAAAAGTCAAATGTTCCACAGAATTTATCCTCATCTTTTTGGGCACAGAATAACCCCACACTTCTTTATTTCATTCTCAACTTATCCGAACTTAAAAAAGGCTACATCCTCTTCAAAGTCACTATGTCTACGTACCCATTCACAAAATGTTGTATCAACAAAGACTACCATATACTCTTTATCTGCTTTTTGGAGGCCAACTGTTTCGAAATGATCAGAAAAATGGTAATTGTCTCCAAAATAGCAATCATAATCGAAGTATTCTCCATCAGAATCAATGCACAGATAGAAAGCAAATACCAAAAAAAGATGATTAAACCAATGAGAAGGAAGGTGGATTTGAATGAACATCCACTCAGATCAAGTTCACGGAGAGATGTTGACTTGCTAAAACGGTTGCTTGGAAGGCTTTCAAGCTCTCCACAATCTTTCATGCTTAAGTACTCCAATTTGCTCAGGCGTTCATCCGATGACGAAGGTATCTATCTTATAACAGTTTTATTTAAGTACAACCTCTTTATCTTGCCTGAAATTTCTGAAAATGCATTCAAATTTGAACAACCGCGAAGATCAAGAACTTCGATTGCTTCTACCATTGGCTTTTATTCTGTACTAAGCTTAGGGATGTTAATGTCCGAAAACCATTAACAATCTCACATTTAACTTGAGATAGCAAAGAATCTTTCTGTAATTAACAAAAATAATAAATGGATTAATTAATCCAATCTAGTATTAATTACAATTATTAATATAGTAAATTTATAAATTGTTTAGTAGTATAAAATTTTCATACTTGGCTTTCCATAATTGTTTGATATGGAAAGCCACCATTATAATTAATAAATAGAGATGGCAATAAATCACCCCTTAATTTTTTTAAAATAATTTTTAAAATTAAAATATAAAATAATATCTTTTTTTAATTAAGTTCGAATCAATTTAAACTTGAACTACCGAAACTCAAGTTCAATTGAAAATATTTAAATTTAGACCCATGATCTGCCCATTGTCATCTCTATTAATAAATGGTCAAATAAACCCTTTTGATGGTATTTTATTGTATTAAGTTTTAAAATATGAGTATAATATAGCAACTAACATTAAACTATAACTATTAATTAAACTGAAAAATAAAATTAATTACAATTTCACAATTGAAAGGAGAGGCTAAACTAGTTATCACATTACAAGGACCTCACAAACAAGGCACTACATGGAATACATTCCCATGATCAGCAACTTCCCAAAAATCAGCAACTACTACTGAACAAATCAATTGAACCAGACAAACAAATAAGAAATTGAAAATAACAAAAAACATGTAAAACCCCAGCTTGGACAATGTTGTAGCATGCTGAAGCACAATTTCAACAGAACAAGTACAGGGAGATTTTAGTTCACCTGGAAAGGAATGTTGTGCTCAGGAATCACATTTTTCTTCTCCAATACCAGTACAGTCCTCCCAACATCATCCAGATATGAATATTTGACCTGTAAGCACCGAAAACATTAGATAATCTGCAAACAAACTTAAGAATTTTAAAGCTATGTACAAATGGTCTTGCCACTGCATGTCATTGATTGCTCAGTCCCTTCCGCAAGCAATCCAATATTCCATTGTTGCTGTCACCATTTTCTTAAAGATCATTGAATGTCATCAAACCCATAGACACATCGTCATACCTGTCTTTTACGAGGAGTATCAATCCTGTATAAGGAAACAGTCCCATAATGTTGCAGCATCTTTTGCAAAACTTGAGCAAAATCTCAAGAGTGCACACAAGATCCGCATGTGGAGGGCTGAATCAGAAGTTACGGCTTTTTAAAGCTGATATGTTTTTTTAGGACTGCCTTTTGGTTGTGTTTTTTACCATTTTCAAGAAAAAAGATGTAAATGCGAAAACTAGGAAGTTAAAAAACTGATTGAATAAAGGTTTTTACGTGGTTGCCAGAAAAATAAACAAATGATTCAGAGATACAAGAATGACATAAGTTGGAACTAATGACATGAAATGAATGTTGGAAAGAAAATACAAACATACATGCGAATCTACAAAGTCTCCTCTGTTCCACTACCTAGTGGGAGCATTGAACTTTAAAGCAGTGACCTTGTTATAAAAAGATATCTCAATCATGAAAGTTGTTTGATGGTATCAGGGGTTCTCTCAAAATCATTTAGACTTAAATCTAGAGATTATACAGAAGATAGAAAGCTCAAGTCCTCAGGCAATTCCCTCCAATTACAGTTTTAAAGGTTTAAAAATTGCAACGACGAACCCAATCCTAATAAACAATTTTTGAAACTTTTTGCATAAAAAGCAAACTTCCAGCAATTGCTCATCCCTAAATGCTAGAGCCCTCTGAGATTGTTGATAGGCAATGGCAACTTCTCTATAGCTGTATCACTTAATCAAAGTTCCTTCAGATTATCCACAGACTCCAAGATTTTAGGAAGCCCCTTAAAATGTGATCTTCCACCCAAATAAAGACTTTCGAGGGATGTTAACTTGCTAAAAAAGTTGCTTGGAAGGCTTTCAAGGTCTCTACAATCTTTCATCGATAAGTACTTTAAGTATAACTCTTATATCAGTATTTGCTTTATAGCATTATCCTTTAAGTATAACTCTTTTACGTTGCTTGGAATTGTTGGAAATTTATTCAAATTTGAGCAACCCCAAAGATCAAGAACTTCAAGAGCTTCTAGAAGTCTACTTCTACCGTTTGGAAGATGAATTCTGCTTTTGATATTTACTAAACTTAGGGAAGTTAACTTGGCCAATCTCCAAAAACCATTAACAATCATACTCTATCCTTAAGTTCAGGCACCATTGAATCTTCCTGCACATCTAGAAGGCATTTGTCTTCGAGGTCACTAATTATAATATCTACATCAAAACCACAAGTTTTATCCTTAAGTTGAGGCACCATTGAATCTTCCTGTACATCTAGAAGGCATTTGTCTTCGAGAACACTAATTATAATATCTACATCAAAACCACAAGTTTTAAGCACTTTCTTCACAACATCTGTGCTATTAGATTTGAAGAAACATGCAATGTCAAGAAAAACATCCTTCTCTACTCTATATAAGCCATTGTAGCTAATATGTATCATGTGTTGAATATCTTTATTTGGAACTTTTGACAATTGATTCAATGCACTGTTTCACTCTTGCTTCTTCCCAATTAGGGTGGAACCTAAAACCTTCAAAGCCAAAGGATTGCTTTGTGCATATTTCACAATAAAGTTTGACAAAGACCCATAATCATCTCTTGGATATTTTTGCTTGAAGGCGCTCTTACTGAAAAGTTGGAGGGCTTCATCATAAGTTAATGGTTTAACTTCATGTATAAAATTAGCACTCCCTTCAAATATTTGCTTATCTCTACTAGTAATGAGAATCAAGCTTCCTAAATCAAACCAACATAAATTTCCAATCAAAGACTCTAATTGTAGTGGATCATTCATGTCATTAAGAACAATTAATATCTTCTTGCAACCAAATATATATTTTACTGAATCTTTTTCACCTAATACTTTTGAAATAAGTTCTTCCTGTAATTTCTTGATCCCACCTCTTGTTGCCTCATGTTATGCACAAAGCAACAACCTTGGAATTGATGACATCATTTCATATATGACTTCAGCGCTAGTAGCTTTACCAACACCACCCATCCCTCGAATTCTTAAAATACGAATCTCCAATGGGTTAATAGTAAAAACTTCTTTTATTTCCTCAAATAGCGAGTCCACTCCAATTAATTGCTCAAAATCATCACATGGCATGGATTGGTTTAGTTTTTCTAAAATGTCTTCAACAATTTTGTTAATAAGCACATGATCATTCCTGTAAATTATGAAACACAATTTAAATGAATGAAAAGCAAAAGAACCCTTTTCTTGGATTGACCATACAACCTAAAACATACCTTAACTCCTTGGAATTAAACCCACATAAATTAGCAGCTGTGGTCAAGGTATCCCTCTACCTTAGAATCTTGTGTGCGTTCTTGGGACTTTGCTCGTGTTTAACAAAAGCTGAGCAACAACATGGGACTGTTTCCTTAAATGGGATGGATCTACCTCTTAAAAGACAGGTATGACAATCTGTCCATCGGTTCTGTGACATTCGATGATCTCGGCAAGCTCATCAAGACACCAACTGGTGGCAGCAGTGGAATCTCGGATTGCTTGTGGAATTGACTGGGCAATTTCTTCTCCTCTTTTGAGATCATCGTCTACAAAGAAGGTTTGGAGATCCTTTTAACGCAAAGCAGCACAGAGTGAAATTGCGCCGAGGGTCTTCACCCCTGAAGTTCAAGAAGACGTAAGTCATAGTTCAATAAATAATTTCTGTAATAATTATCTGCCATCAAATGGGTGAGACGCCAAAACAGAAGAAGAAGAAACCCTTATTGTTAGAACGAAGAGGGCGGAAACTATATAATAATAGAAAAGTTGGTATATTGCGTGGAAAATCAGTTTGGAATCTCGGTAATGATACATATCAATTCGGTAAAATATGGGCTAAGTCGGGTCAAAACGAATCGGGTCGGTTGATATCCGTCGAACGTATCCATTCGACCGCTCTTATTCAATTCCTCTCTCTTACAATTGCTTCCAGTCCTTTAATTCTTAGTTTTAGTGTTGTCCGTATCAAGTTTGGATAATATTTTATTTTGACGATATTTAAATTTAATAAATTAAATTTAAATCGAACTTTAAACTATGTCAAAGAAAAAGTTAAAATCAAATTGAGTTGGAATTTCATTACCAATGTTCCACCGTCATAATTAATAAATAGAGATTTCAATAAATCACCCCTTAATTTTTAAAAAATAATTTTTTGAAATTAAAATATAAAATAATTTTTGTTTAATTAAATTCATCAATCTGGACTTGAACTGCCTAAACTCAAGTTAAATTGAAAACATGTAAATTTAGACCCATGATCTGGTTCATTGTCATCCCTATTAATAAACGGTCAAATAAACCCTTTTCATGGTACTTTATTGTATTAAGTTTTAAAATATGAGTATAATATAGCAATTAATATTAAATTATAACTATTAATTAAACTAAAAAATAAAATTAATTACAATTTGACTATTGAAAGGAGAGGCCATTAAACTAATTATCAAATTACAAGGATCTCATAAACTTTGAGTTTTTGTTAAAGATAAATGAGGGGGGGGGGGCAATGCAATCAATTCCTACCAAAACAATCTAGCTATTGAATATGCATTAGGCCAATCTATGAAGACGAAGATATAATTCCAGCCTAGCTAAAAATAGCACTTCTTGTAAATGCCAACTACTTTCACCAGTAATATAAAAATCTCATAATTCAAGTCAAGATGGCCAAAGCAAGTCCTACATCTTGACATGCTCAGTCTCTCAAGTCATACATTAACCATGTGTGTGCCATAAGAAAGGGAAAAAAAGCATATAGCCTTTGAAAACTGGTAAAATCCAACACTCCATGGTTTGCTCAACTGGAGCTGTAAGAAATTCTGAAGTATATATCTCACTTACGTATGGAAAGATCCATGTGAAGGTAAGCTACACAAGCCGTGAAAAACAAGAAGAATGCAGACGTTAACATAAGTGGCTCGGCTAACATGAAGATCGGGTTGAAAGTGTAATAGACCTGCGGCATGAAGAAATAGTGTCAATATCCCTTTAGAGATCATATGAAATGTCATACTGAACGTTGTTTTCTTTCATTCTCTAAATGGTGATGCCACTGTATGTCATTGATTGCTAAGACAACCACTAATTAATCATTTATGTTATATCTAGAGAGACGGCAGAGGAAGAGCAATTGATGAACAAGTACAGGGAGATTGTAGTTCACCTGGAAAGGAATGTTGTGGTCAGGAATCACATTTTTCTTCTCCAATACCAGCACAGTCCTCCCAACAACATCCAGGTATGAATATTTGACCTGAAATCATCCAGAACACTAGATAATGTGCAAACAACTTAAGAATTTTAAAGCTATGTATATATA
This sequence comes from Erythroxylum longipes, assembly GCA_027563885.1. Taxonomy (NCBI): domain Eukaryota; kingdom Viridiplantae; phylum Streptophyta; class Magnoliopsida; order Malpighiales; family Erythroxylaceae; genus Erythroxylum; species Erythroxylum longipes. The sequence continues at coordinate 32,320,156 of JAOQMS010000003.1, read as the reverse complement.
AAGTTAAGGAAATAGGCGTTAACAATGTAACAGCATAATTATGTGCTTCCTGAATCAAGTATCATCAAGTATCAATATACTGTCACAAAGACTAATTACCTCCAGATGTTGCTCCACTGGAAATGGCACCACAGCTGAAGGATCTTTTGAACCCTCAGGCAAAACAACCTGAAATGGAACAGTATTTTGCATTTGTAAATTCATCAACAGTTAAGGATAAAGGGCTATAGCAACAAATACACAGAAACATCAAGTGGCAGCTATATGAAGTAAAGAGAGTGAACAGACTTTGATTATCAACTTATCTACAACAGTCTCTGCAAGAGGACAACCAAAGGTGAAATTGAGGTAACGCCTTCCATCGGGAGACTCAAAAAGAAAATCTTGCAATGGTAGCCCATATCCGATGACGAAAGTGGATTTCCAACCCCCAAATAAAGGATAGCGTGGTTCAATTTCAAGTTCTGACTGTTTAGAATACATAGTCAAACACACAATATATCATTCTTTAGCCTTCAAAATTTCTTAATCTGCAGTTATTAGCATGTTATTAGTACCAATGCCTGCAGAGGAATATGGAAGGAGTAGAGAAATGGAACAGGTAAAAGTTGTACCTTCCTAGAATCTGTTCGTAAATGTGATGACGAGACATTCCCTATTTCATCCCGGTAGTAGACCGAATGCACCCTAGGTGGTAGTCTTGCTAAAAGGTGTTTGAATGATGATACACCACTGACGGAAGGCCTAGACTGATACTCAACCCTACCAACAAGAAGTTGCAGAACATTATTTTCAATAGTTGAAATGCAGGTAACTCTCTTTATCTGCAAATACGCCTAACATTATAATCTTTAGATTTGTATCGAACCAAATCCCACCTCGAAAATACACCTTTGTGCCGAGCACCAGCATGAAAAAGTTTGTATGATTCTGTAATCTGGATGCTTCCCCAATGAGATATCTCCACTTCACGAATCAACTCCTCAACCACAGCAAATGGGTGGTTATTCTCAAAATGGATAATTATCGGGGAGTATGAATATGGAGGACGATCTTCATATGGACCATACTTTAGCTCTGTACCAGCGCGGTTCGTCGGCTCCACGTTTGTGAACGATTCTACTTTTGTACTAGGTGCTTTGATAAATGATGTTTGCTGTTTAACATGGTATGGAGACAATATTAGGGCACTATCCCGATAATATACTAACTGTGATTCTGATTGGCTAATCTCTTTTGGAAAAGGTTCCAGAGAATGGGTTAATATATACAGCACTTCTAGAGTCGCAGTTTCACCAGAGCTCAGTGGATTGAGCAAAAATATAGAGAAATGTTTAGCTCCATTCGGTGCATCAGGTAATTCAGTTGGTTTCACATCAAGAGGCACATAAGTTCTCTTCTTTTTCTTCCCTACAGCTGCTTGTGCTTTGACAATTGCTAAATGCTCTGCTTCAGTAGGTGGGAAAGCAAGAAATACTTCAGATGCAGCAGAAGTCCCTTTATTCTCAACCTAAAAATGAGAACCTTCATCATCGATCAAAATATAGAACTGAACTGAGAACACCAATTAAGAAAATATGGTATTAGACCATTCAAATGAATTCAATACCTTCAAAGTCAAGAAGACCCTGACAATATGTGACGTCAAGTCAATCTGCATTCATAATTAGCAAAAAAAATGTTAAAAATATAGTTCAATGGAGCATCATTTGTTCGGAATCGGTGATTCAAACGTCAACAGATTCCAAAATAACCTCAGAATCTCATAAAATCAAATACTTTGTAGTTTCACCCGTTTGTTAAATTCCCAAAACGGAAAATCACAACTTTAACATGAACTAAACCTTAAACCCTAACCACATTCCCAGAATTTGGTGACAATATTCTCTACCTCGACAAAATCAAATCGAATCTACGCATTTTTACAGATCTTGGAGCGAAGAACTGAAGTAATAACAATCAAAGTCCGCGAATTGAACGCAAACTTGAAAGCTTTACGTTGAAAGACACGATCAGTAGAGTCTAAGAAACGGCTTACTCTGCGCTCGGCGTTTACGATTTGGATATCTGAAGATGAGGAAGAGACGAGGAGCGAGAGAAGTGAGAAGATGAACAGAAATAGTGAAGGTCGTTGCAGAGCTTCCATGGTCGTCGCTCCAGTTGACCAGAACAAAACTCAAGTTAGAGAGAGAGATTTATAACCAGACACAAAGTTCACATACAAAGCTTGAATTCATAGGCCCAACAAGCTAGGGCTCATAGGTTTTGGGATAATTAACTTGGGCTTTAATTACTTTGTTAAGCCGAAATTAATTATCATGATTTAAGGTTTGAGAATCAATCGGATAATGCTCAAGTTTGTTAAATTTTGTTACTTTGAGATAAGATATACCAATCTGAATTGCTTTGTATTTCAATAAAAAACGTGGAATTTTTAGTAAATTACTGTTAATTACTGATTAATTAACACTAATTCTAACTCAACAGACACTTAACGTTTATCTTTTTATTAATTGCTTGCTGCTTTGTCACACAACAGCATTGATATTCTGGTCCTGGATTTTTCCCTTTGGACTCGGGACGTTTTTCCATTTTATATTCTTTTTACTTTTCTGAGAAATTAATGTTCACCTTCCCAGAAAGCTTAAAAGACTACATCGTACCTCACTTTCCATATTGGCTCTGATCGTTTGGAAGACTGCTTTTGGTGTTTCTTTAGAATCCAAATGATAAGAGAAGTGAGTGTGTATTGAGTTTGTTCATGGCCTGCATGAAACTGGGATCAAAGTCTGACGTGTTTTCCCTCGATGGACATTCCTGGTTTGTCCTTTTCTTGATGTTCTTGTGATTTTAGGATGTGGGTTTTTGATAAAGTTGGATTCTTTCTGATAAATTCCTGTTCTTTTTTCATTGCATTCTGTGGAACTTTTCAGTTTGTGAAATTTCATGGGACTCTGGTTAAGGTTGACATGTTAATACTGTCGTTCTCAGTGGTCGAGTATCTGGTCGGGTATGAGGGAGACAGTTGATTCTGTAAGAACTGGAGAATGAGTGATGTAGAATATGTCAAATGAATGCTGTAGTTGGGAAGATACATACTACTGGTTTTTAGCATTATAAGTAAATCAAACCAATAACAAAAGGAGAAAGAAGAGTTTCTTGTGTGGAAATACATCAATTCTCGCTAATGAGGACAAAACATGCATGTTCTGCAGGTTTTGCTCAACTGGACTTCCAAGCGATGTCATCGTCGAAGTTGGAGAAATGTCCTTTCATCTCCACAAGGTGTGTATCTTGAACCTCCATTTTTACTTGAATTAAAAATGAGATGAACTGAAAGTATTGAAACGCAAGTCTCAAAGTTTGAATTCTTGAAGAATGTGAAACAGAAAGGATTAGTGACATCTTGTTTTTTTGCTTTTACTCTGGTTACTCGTTGGACTATTGCTGCCTGCTCTAACGCTTGCATCTCCAACAGTTTCCGTTGCTTTCCAGAAGTAAATTGCTACAAAAGCTTATCGGGGAGTTTTCTGGTGAAGATGGAAAGAAGTGTCTTTTGCAGCTTCATGAAATGCCTGGAGGAGCCAAATCATTCTTACTCGTGGCCAAATTCTGTTATGATGTCAAATTACAAGTCACTGCCATGAGTATAGTTAGTCTTAGATGTGCTGCTGAGTATCTTCAGATGACCGAAGACTACGGGGAGGGAAATCTAATTGCACAAACAGAAAGTTTTCTGAATGAAATCCTAGGTAATTGGACGGACTCTCTTAAGGCTCTTGAAGCTTGTGAAGAGGTCATGTCACATGCTGAAGAGCTTCATATTGTTTCACGATGCATCAATTCGTTAGCAATGAAAGCTTCGGCAGATCCGAGTTTGTTCAGTTGGCCGATGTCAGGATGCTGCGACTTTCAGGACCCGAAAGGTACAGTATTTTGGAATGGAATATGTACTTTAACCAAACCACATTCAATGGGGGAGGATTGGTGGTATGGGGATGCGTCTTCCCTTAGATTACCTATGTATAAAAGGGTAATTCTGGCTGTTGGTTCCAATGGTATGAAACCTGGGAGGGTTGCTGGGGCTATAATGCACTATGCAATGAGGCATCTTCCTCTGCTTGGCAGGCAATCAAGCATCCCAAGTGCAGAGTATCCCGCACCTGGGTCAACCAAGTCTCCCTCGTTGGACGGAGATCAAAGAAATCTCCTTGAAGAATTAGTGGAATTAATACCTTATCAGAAGAGTGTTGTTCCAAGCAAATTCCTTCTCAGGCTTCTGAGGACTGCCATGATGTTACATGCTAGCTCATCATGTCAAGGGAATTTAGAGAAACGAGTTGGAGTCCAGTTGCACGAAACTGCTGTTGAGGATCTTTTGATACCGAGCACAGCGTATTCTATGGAAACACTTTACGATATTGACTGCGTGCAGCGGATTCTTGATCATTTCATGCTTGTGGATCAGGATGCCATTACATCAAATGATGCACTGGATGAAGGTTCCCATTCACTGACTCCAGTGACATTGGTGGCAAATCTGATTGATAACTACCTAGCAGAGGTGGCACCTGATATTAACTTGAAATTGACAAAGTTTCAGTCTCTTGCAGCAGCTATACCTGATTATGCCAGGGCAATAGACGATGGACTTTACCGTGCAATCGATATATATCTCAAGGTAAATGTGAAAGTTTGGTTTTGGTTCTTCCCTGAAGTTTTTCTTTGCCAAACGATATTGTTGGCATTTCAAATTAGTGAAGACCCCTTTATGGGCTGAAGTAGGCTCTTAATGTTTCCTCAAATTACTACAGCTTGAGGTGCAGTACTATTTGCTTATAATATTAGACCGAATTGCTTGTCATAAAGCCATGTAGCTAACTTACAACAATTGGAGAGGTCCTATCTTTCAAATATACTTTCTTGTGCCTGTCATTTTCATCTTCATGGTTTCAATTCACATCATTGGTTTCCTCTGCTTCAGGCGCATCCTTGGCTAATTGATTCCGAAAGGGAACAACTTTGCAGGCTCATGAACTGCCAGAAGCTATCATTGGAAGCTAGCACGCATGCAGCTCAGAATGAGAGACTACCTCTTCGAGTCATCGTCCAAGTTCTGTTCTTTGAACAACTAAGACTCCGCACTTCACTTGCTGGCTGGTTCTTTGTATCTGACAGCCTTGAAAATTCACAAAATTTTACAGCAAATCTTGCTCTTGCCAGAACTGACGTGCATGCTCATGTTGGAGCTTCAGAAGACCGCAGTAAAGCAGTTGATGACATGAAGGACCGAGTTTCTGAACTCGAGAAAGAGTGCTTGAGCATGAAACAAGAGATTGATAAGTTGGTGAAGACAAAGGGCGTTTGGAATCTTTTGTTTAAAAGGTTTACCTTTGCTAGATCAAAGCCAAAATCTGCGGGAACAAAGCCACAAAATCCTAAAGATTTGACAGGATCACCTTCATCCACCGCACCACTCCTGAATGACACAGAAAATCGCAAATCAGAAGAGTGAAAAAAGAAGAGTCTGCAAAAAATAAAATTAGACACTTGCCATTTCTTTTCTTTCTTGCAAATTCATCTGTAAGTTGTTAGTACTAACTAGTTGCTACTTGGCTGGCCAATTCTGTATCTAGATTTTGATGATTCATTTAGAACAATAACATTGTCTTTTTCTGCATATCCTGTCTGCACATAATGTCTCCTTGTTTTTAAAGTTCAGATCTTTATTCCAATTTTATTCTGTCAGATCCTATCCAATGACCAAAACAACGTCGTTTTAGCCTTGGACATGAGTTTAGAGTTGGAGACCATTCAACCATGTCCAATAGTTGACAGAGTTGGACAACATAAAATTTGACAGAAAGTTCTCACACTTGCTTTTTATAAGCAGTCTTTTGTTTTGAAGATTTAAAACTTATCCTGAGATATCAAATCTTCAAAATTGTACACAAGCTCAATTATTGGACGATCAAGAGCAATCTAACTTCCTACACACAGGCCATCTTACATGTTGGTGGTTTCATTGTTGTAACAATTATATTTCTAGACAAGAAGAGCTGTGAGCTTAAGCTATGGGATTGTATTCATGTTATATCATCATCTTCGTCACACCCAGTTTGAACTCATACTAATGCAGGGTCTAGAAAGATCTGATAGTATACAATTTTACTTTTTTAGATATTAATTGTTATATATCAAGATTTCTAATGTGAATATGTTCGGGAGTATTTTGATGAAAGAATAGAAATTAATCTTACTTGTAAAAATTAAAATTTAATTAAAAAGAGATTATTAAATTTATTTATTTATTTAATTTATTATTTAACTGATTAATTAATACATGAAACTTGTGATTATTCTGCACATTCTTCTGCTTAACTTCAGCATTTCTAAACATGGTGGTATTTCGTAATCCAGATTGGTTCACAACCTCTCGTTGCGTTACAGCTTGTTGAACTTGTTTAAGACAATAATAAAGTATCATCATAGCATTGTTTCTTGGTAATTATTGATACAAGGTTTAAAAACGAAGACAACGCCAGAGTTGAATGAACCAATAAGATGAATAATTGTCAACCAATGCACATAGTGTAAGTGTCAAGCTGGTGGTGGAGACTTTCCCGAGAACAGACCAAAGCAGAAGAGGAACCGAAAGCTGTACGTTAAAAAATTGAGAAACAAACGTGAGTAACCAGAAAAGGATGCTATACCAATCTGTTTAGTTATAGATCATCTGAGTGAAAATTTATGAGTACCATGAAGCACATATCCCGTCTGGTGGAGGCGGCCCTGGTTCTGGTCCAGGGCCTGGAGGCGGCCCAGGTTCTGGTCCACGGACTGGAGGCGGTGCATCTGGTGGGGGTGGGGGTGGCGGTGCATCTGCTGGTGGTGGTGGTGGTGGCGGCTGCGGCGGCGGCGCATCTGGTGGTGGCGGATTCATTTCTGAGCACCAAGTTCCGTTGTAGACCTGTAACTAGACGTTGGTAGTTGACAGTAAGGAACTGAGGCCTAAGGGTTTAAATGGAGAGAAAGATCATGTTTACGTACGGAAGTGTATAAACAAAACGTACAAACATGGAAGAACTGATTTGGTGAGACATTCCTGTCCATTCTCAATCATTCACCATCAACCTTTCAACGCTTTCTTGGATAATATCATTCGATTCTTCTAGTGTGGTCCATGACCTTATTTCAAGTTTGTGTGCCAACTAAACATGCAATCCATGCAAATCCTTGTAACACAGAAGTAATCAGGAAACTTTTTGGATATGTTTCTTGTCAGAGTGTTGAGAGGTTTCTTGTGAGGCTTGTTTATCGAAGCTTACTTGTACACCATTTACTTGGTGACGAAAGAACACGGTCTTAGAAAACCTCTTCGTACTTCTGAAGCTTACGCAAATGAGTATGAGAGGAAACTAGGGACAAATTTTAATCCAGAACTGAGTCATCCACATTTCACACAAGTTAAAAAGAGTCCTGAAATTGATTGAATCCGTGGTGCTCCAATTTTCTTGAACTTTTAGCAGATGGTATCCCATCCTAAAAACATCCATCACTGGAGATTTAAGTAGCCCAGCAGTACACCTAAAACACACCTTACAGAATCTATAACTATGTTTTGATTTCTCACTTCCTCGTGATCAAGTACTGAGTTTGAACACAACAGCAGTACACACAGCCTTGTGCTGATGATACAGAAAAACATTATATTATTCTGTCTTAGGTCCTCAGGAAGTTGCCCGACGGACACAAGATTGTAAGTTGTGGAGTATAGTGTGTTTATATGCTTATAAGAGAGCTAACAAGTATCAAAAGATTGACTCGTGCTTGGCTAAGAACCTTTCAACTCTGGAAATAATTGAGAGCAGGTAAACTATTTAGGCAAGACTTCATCCAAAACCATTTCCACAATTACAAACAATATACCAAGGTCTTTTTGGAGCAAAACACCATTACTCCATTATGTACACCACCCCTCCAACACAAACATGAAGAAACAAAATTTATTTAATGTTTAACTAGTCTTCCTTTCCCCTCCAATATATATTCCTACAATCTTACCCCAGTTCTTATTCATTTACACCTGTAAGAAGAGTAAAATCAAAGTCAAAAAATTTTCCTCTCCTTTGTTTTTTACCGTTTATCCCCGTAAACTCTAAATTATCTTTGAAAACAGAAAAGGAAAAAAGGAGGTGCTGGAGAATCCATATTGTGATCCAAATGGCTAGATTGATCATATGAAATCACCTAGGATTTGGTGATCCAAATGGCCATACTGGTTGCATAAGCCTCTGAGATGAGGGACTACCTAGTAACATTGCTTGAGATCGAGTTAGCATCTGTGTCATTGATGGGGTCTGATATGCCTGAACGAGACTTGAGCCATCAGTGGAGTCTCCTCTTGCTGTTGCTCTTTGCCATGAATGTGAGCTTAGGCCTGAAAGAATATAAGCTCTACCAGAGGCCTCGTATACATGCCTACTTGCCATTCTCTCTTGCATCTCCTTGAGTTCAGCATCTAATGCAACACACAATCGGTCATGGGATTTTGCTGAAATAGTTTCTGACATCATTCTCCGGCAGTTTTCGAGGATTGACACTGCACCAGCTAGGTCTCCATGCTCAGCAACAGCTCTGGCCTGGGACATTGCATCTGCTGCCTGAAACCTGTTGCGCTGCCTGTCTAATTCAATCGATGCCGCTGCTTCACCATGAATTTCAGGCCTCTCGAGCATGACTTCATCACTTTCCAGTGTTGCCATTTCTTTGGTCAAAGGATCCTTGTACATGCATCGCACCTTGAACAACGATGTTTGATTTCTGGACGCTTCTGTAGGGACACTGAGTGAAACTAAAAAATCCCTCTCTTCATCAGCATACATGTCTCCAACATCAATAGATCCAGTGCGTGAATCAGCCATCACACGACTTGGATAACTTCCAGCTTTCACTGAGCCAAGGCAAACAGATGGATCAACACACTCAATACCAACTTGCAGTTCCTGCACCACAACACTCAAAAGTCCCCCTATGCACTGAGCAAAAGCATCCTGCATCACAGCTTCCGTCTCTATAAAAGAGAATGTACCGCCAGAGATTTCTGAAATCGAATGCATTGATGAAGCATCATGGTCTGCCCCAAAGCCAAATGCATGCACAGGAATTTGAAATCCTGTATTTTCACCATTGTGAATAGATAAAGGAAGAAGCAATTGGTAATTTTGTTGAGGCTGGTTACCATCAGAACTGCTCACGGTGTAAGTATCCTGCCCGTCTGACAGCAGTATTATACTTGCCACAGGATTCTTTTCTCTTCGCTCTTCCATTACCTTTGCTCCCTTTCTCAGGCCCTCAGCAATGTTAGTCCCACCATTTGCGACCAAAGAGTTAACAGCTTGAAGAGCTTCCTGACGACCAGTGTCAGTCATTCGACGAAGGGGAAATAGTCGTCGGGCAGTGGAAGAGAAAGCTATGACTGACAGCCTATCATTGGATCCAAGGTTCTGTATCACAAAACCCATTGCTCGTTTTAGCAAAGCCAGTTTTGTACCTGCCATGCTACCACTGATATCAAGGACTGTGACCAAGTCGACTGGAGCACGAGGAGTAAGAGACATTTGACATAATCTGGCTTGAGGTCTTGTTAGGTTTTGTCTTGTAACAGCAGCAGCAGCTCTCAGATGGATCAACACAGTGAAGTTATCATAAGATCTTGACCGCGATGCAGCTGATACTTCTGGGTAGGTTTTGATCTCTATTATTTTTGTAGAATTGGCATCTTGTGCATTGTTATTGGAAGAGCTGCCATCAGCAAATGCAGGCTGGAGATCTAGGGATTCATCATCATCAAATACGCTAGGTTCTGGATTCCGAAGTAGAGGCATGATATATTGCCGGTTCAGCTGTCGATGAGGAGGAGGAATACGGCGTGCCATAGTCATCAAAGCATCATTTTGAGCCCAACCTAATGCATTGATTGAGGCTCTCGCAGGTGAAGGATCCAGACTGGGAGCTTGCAAAGGGATTTCCTTCCATTTTGCTCTGCAAATAGGACAGATTTGATTGCCATGTTTCACACTTGAAGTGATGCAATGGAAGTGGAATGAATGTGAGCATTCTGCGGTAAAAATAGCATGGCCCCCTCCTTGTTTCATCTTTGTCAGGCATATTGAGCATGTTTGCTGAAAGATAAATAAAGATAACCAGAAGGCATAAATACAATTGAGGATTGTTACTAATATGATCCGAAACACAAACAATTAGCAGCATCAAGGATGTGAAGCAGTGAGCATGAGATGAATGTCCAAGGATGTAATAGGTAGAGAAATTTAGATAATAATTTCACTTAATATATCCTAATCAGTATTTTACAGGTGGAAAAAATTGTGCAAAGTGCCACTGTAAAATGAAGCTGGTACTAAATTGTCGTAGCACCAAAAAAGTTAGAGCGTTAATCTTGATAGGCATAAAGATCTTTTGACCACATTATAAGCTACACAAACACTAAGATCAAAAGAATCAGAGACTATTCCTCAAAAAGACAATTAAGAGTGAGCTTTTAAGCTTAATTTGCATGATGACGTCAACTATGATACCTCACAAAACAAAGAGATTCCAATCCAATAACCATGAGCTCATGCTTTTGTTTTTCATCTATTCTTCTTTTGCAAAAGCATATGATAACGTTATTTCAAGCTCATCCATCCAATCTGGGACCAGAAGATGCAGCATAATCAAGATTCGGTGAATTTCTTGAGATTGTAATATTCTCATGTTTTTAGGACAAGTAAATATCCAATCCCCCTATCCATTTTCTGCCAAGGTTTTGCTTTTTCCTAATTAAAGTTGTGATTGTTGTTTTCACTCCAAACAGACTCCAGTCTCAGGAATTTTGAGGTTAAAAAATTAAACTATAGATGTCAATAGTATTGAGCCCTTAAACCAGGCCAGAAGTATTCTCAGAATGGGGAAAAGTGAAAACTATTATCTAATCTGTGGTAATATTGAAGAAAAAGTCAACTTAAGGTATCCAACAAATGGGGCATACTAGGAGAAATAGAGTGCAAAAAAAACAGCGTGACTTCTTAAAGGTAGTCAAGTATCTATTCCGTGATTCAGCTTCTGTACACTAATAAGTTGCTTTTATGATGTTTAGTTTATTTTTTTGATGAACCTTCCTTGTCTTTTACTTACTATGTTGAAATTTGTCAATAGGAAAGCTTCGACTTCAAACGTCAAAAACAGTTCAATCCAACATAAAGTTGCTTTTCTTGCGCTACAGAGGAGGAGGAAAAGGAAACAAAAACCCTGCAGTTTTCTTTGTACTCTTTAGGCAATCTATGATGGCTTAGAAAGGGACTTCTGGATGAACCCACAAACCAGGGAGTAAAATGCAACATGACATCACTCAACCACAATAATTTCAACCAGTCTCCAAAACAGCCAAAACTGTTAACATTGGATACGACGAAAGAAGAAAGTTCATATTATCCAAATTAATCATCTTCCCCCCTTTTCAATACATGATCCAGAGGAAGTATGATCGGATTGAAAAGAGATTCTTTTTCAATAATTATTGTATGAGACTAAACCATTTCAGCTTTTAGTGTCGTGAGACAAATTAATCAAGACACAGAAAGATCAGATTATTCAATCATGTGATTGGCCACAGAGCAATAAGAGTACTAAAAGTATTGTGTGAATAGTAATGAAATAACTTGCCAGAGATAAACAAAGCAACAACGAATTAGATGACATGCTCAACACTTCCATGGTTATACCATAAACAAATTAGAATCAAAGTCCGATTCTAAGGCAGCTCTGTCTACTATTGATAAAAGCAACAAAATACCTATATCTGAAACTCTATTTCGTTTTAGGAAATTTTGAAACCAAAACAAAACAAAACCAGAGGACCATAGACAACAACTAAAGGAGAATATGCAAGTCTTCACTAAAAAAAGCTCAATTTTTTCAATCACTTTTAAGCAACCAACTCAGAAACACTCATAAGTTCATCGTACCAAAGCTCAAATATAAAGAAACTACCATCCAAAAGTACGTTTCTTTTTCTTTATGTCAATATCATCGACTCAGTGCTAGAAATACGAAAACCAGAGGATTAGACACAAGAAAAACAATCTTTGAAAGCCAAAAAGATTGAGGAATAGAACAAAGTACCAACCTTTGATGACTTGCTTCCGCTCTTGGACAACCTTAATCCCTGTGAAGATGGTGTTGGTGTCATTGGCCTTGTATCCCAATTTGAAGGCGAAAGCAACGCTGCGTCAGATAACCTCTCAGTCGGCGAGGGTGGAGATTCTTCCACCGTTGTTGGCACATACACACAAAGCTTCATACCCAAGGCCAGCTTAGCTTTTCTCCATTTACTTCCCATTTTACTTCCAAAAACTCTTAAAGATTCAAAAACAAGATAACCCAACAACCCAAATAAGGAACACAGCAGAAACCACGAAATAGCTACTAAACCAGATGAACTACAAAGAGAAAAACAGATCTCAAAGTGGTGAGAATTACGCTGAAGTTTCGTTTTTTCTTTCTTGGAATGAGAAAGGAGTAATGGGTTTGTAACAAAAGGCGAACTTGAACACGAAAACCAAGGGAGAGACCAAGAGAGAGAAACAGACGAGGATTGAGTTTCCTTACTTTTAGAGAGTGGACTTTGTCTTTGTGGTTGTATTTTAGAGAGAATGTGGGAGAACAGGCGTTGAAAGGCCTAAAATAGTTGTCAAAGCAAAGGAATGAGTCGGAGAGAGAGGACAGAAATGGATGGCTTTGGTGTAGTAGAAGTTGTAGTATAGTTGTTGGCCGCCATTGAAGACAGTGCAAGTAACTTCAAAGAAGAAGACAATGCAAAGATGGAGAAAGTGAGTGAACATGAGAGCCTTTTGACCATAAGATATTGTTAAAAAAAATCACAAAAAATATTAATTAACAAAGAAAAGTAGTTGCTTTTATACTTGCACAATCATGGCATTCATTGCTTGGTTGGGTCTACACTTTCACCATTTCCTCTGTTTTTTCCCCTTTTTTAATTTGGTTTTTATTGATTTTTCAAAAATTTACAGATTTTTTTTGAAGAATTAATTTTATGTATAAAAACAAAAATTTTATAGATTTTTCAAACACGTTTACATTTCATATTTAACACTTTTGGCACCAATAATAAATGTAAATTCCATGATGACACATTAGTAAAAATAATCTATAAAAAAACTCTTTTTTAATTTTATTTATTTTACAAAATATCTTAATTGTTTAAATTATTTAAAATATAAAATTTTTACTAATTTTTATCCTATTATTTTAATAATTATTAAATTCGAGTTAAATCAGTTCTATATGTTTATCATATATTTAATAATCAATTGCACTGTAATTTTTATTAAAATAAGTTAACAAACATTTAAAATTGTAAATATTATAATATCATAAAATATTTTTAATTAATAAAATTTAAAAAATTTTGCAAAATTCCATCTCTTTTTTTTTAAATCCAATTATTCAAGCAATAATTTGGATAATCTCCAACTCTATGTTGAGCTAAATGCTATATGACACTAAAGTTGAAGTCACTTAAAAGAACAATTTATAATATAAACCATGAAATAAGTTAGAGAAAATAATTATGTACCTTTAATCTAGTGAATGATTACCTAATTCCTCCTCTTTTTATCTCTTATAACTAAAGAAGTTGATAAGTGGATGCTTTTGGAGAAAAAAAAAAGTGTAGAATAGCAATCACTATTTTTTGAGATATGTTTTAATTGAGGTTCAATTCTTTTTTTTTTTTGAAGTTTTAATTGATTTCAATCTAAAATTAATATTTGAAAATTGATTTAATGAGGAATTAAAATAATTTTATTTTATGATCAAATAGAAAAGAAAATTATGTTAAATTAGATCAAATATGAAATATAATTAATTTTTAAAATATATAAAATCAAAATTTTAAAATTAAATTTAAATGAATTTTAATCTTTATTCACCCATTCAAAAGAGGACAAGTGGATGCTATTTATTAATTATTACCCATTAATTATATTTTCTAGAGATGACTTTATCAAAATCTTGTGAAGTGTGTGGCAAACACCTAACATAATGAAGCATCATTGGGCATGGCATGAGTCAAAATGGTGGGATATTGCTAATCATGTAATGTTTATATATATATATATATTTATTTATTTATTTATATAAAGATCTTCATCTTGTTGGTTTGCACATCACGTGACAAGATTAACACACGTGCACATCACCACAAGTTTGTCAACCTTTTGATAGCTTCTCCCAATTTGTCTATAGGGTTGACCTACTCTCCATATTCCTTTCACATGAGATTTTGAAATTTTTGGATTTTTTCCTCATTTTTGCTTTAATTTTTTATATTGAAAAAGGTTTCTTATTTTCATATTGGACCTTCTAGTTATTATAAAATATAAACAAAATTATTCTTTCACACAAAATCGTATCTTTTGAACTCTAATGATATTTAGTTTTTAATCGATAATGTGTTCCTTATTACTGAATAAATAAATAAATAGATTTTCTAATTATTATAAAATATAGAAAATATTATCTTCTTACTAAATTATTTCGTTAAACGAGATTTCTTCTTTTAAATTTGAAAGATATTTAATATTTAATAGTCAATGTGTTCCTTATTATTAAGTAAACTAATGTCTAATGCTTCCAATTATTCTAGAAATTAAGAAGATGATTTTTCTTTATAATGAAAATGACATAATGATACAAGTCATAACAAAATAACAAAAGTATGATTGGTTAATAACTTAATATAGTTATAGAAGACAAAATGGACCGGTGTATGATATTGAGTTGAAGTGGAGCTATAATAAATAAGAAACGACATTGAATTTTCCATATGAGATACCTTTCCAATCTCCTTGGAACATATATTAGGTATAGACAATTTCTCCTACTCTTAAATAACAATTTATAATTATACAAGATAAAACATTGTGATTTTTCAATTACGTAATTGAGAAAATTGATTAAATTTTATTTTGAAATTCAAATTTAACCAATAATTACTATTTTACGAACATGCATTAGATAAATTATATATGTATAATAATAATAATAATAGCTTGTAAAATACATATTTTAAATAATTTATTTAAGGGTTAAATAATAAAATAAATATTTATAAATTCGACATTTCTTTGTCTTTTAGACAATGGAGAACGAAGACTTTTAATTGTGTTTGAACCAGAGAGTTTAGGTCAATTGGACCACCCTATTAAAGACAAAACTCCATAATTATAAGATAGTCAAAGGCATTATAATAAGTAGGCTCTTGTTTCGTTGTTACATTTTGCAACTTACAAGGCAAGTGTTTGTAATAAGTACAAGCAACTTGGTAGATGAGACCAAGTAGCCTCAATATTATCATTGAATGGTCAAAGACATAAGAGATTTCCTAACACATGCTCCTGTAATTTAATCTCGAAAATTAGTTAGAATAAGATTGCGTACTATTATAAGTTTGTAATTTTGTTATTTGCTTATGTTTGATAAAAAGTCTGCTCTTGTTGGCCGTTGATATTAACAATCTGTCTCTATACTATTCTTCGGTTTATACCTTTGACGAGTTTAATGAAATGGGTTTTTCAAGGAGTTATATAGTCATGCATGATTGATATTTTGGTAGATGGTTGATAATAAGAAGGCAAAAAGGAGGATTCCCATGTATAGTGCGTCTCCTAAAGGGACCATTACAAATCATGCCTTGCTCACCAAAAGGAGCTTTTCACAAGGGGATTGGAGGAGGATTCTTAGGGCATATGTGCCTTAAAAAATGGACCTTTATACATCATTATATAAGCTCACCATCACCAATCCAACACTACATTGGTTGTGTCCAACCGTACCCCATGTTTTGGGAATACTATTAGGCATATAACATCATGCCCATTAACGTTTTCATGCGTCCAATGGTCCTTTTCTGAAGTTTGAAATGAAAGCTTGTGGGGGGGAGTTAGATGGTCTTGACTTGAGTGGTGGAGGCAAAATTCCACAATTCCAAAGGTTGATTAGGTATTGGGGAACATCAAGAATGATAGAGATGATGGTTGCACTATCCAACCATCTACGTCCATGCCCACCGCACCATACTTTAGGGTTTATTCAAAGCAAAATTAATAGTAATGTATTAAAAGAGTAATTTTATTAGCTTTGAGTGGTTGTTTTTATTTTTAAATTGGTAATTTCCTAAATAATTTATTTGATATACATAAATTATTACATAATTTAATTAAAAGACCAATTTATAGATCGTTATGTATAAAAGTAATTTTATCAGCTTTAAGTCGTTGATCTATTCAATAAATTTATTTCATATACGTAAATTATTAAGTAATTTAATTAAAAGAGTAATTTACATAATATTACAGATAAATTCACACTAATAATAATATTTGACAATTGATAGGTGGATATAATTTTAAATTTGTAATATATTAAATAATTTATTTAATACCCATAAAATGATAAGCGATTTAATTAATACATATTATCTTATACATTTTAAATTTTTATCTCATGAGTATTTTTAAAAATTAAATCTTAAAAGTGTATATAAAAAAAGATAGGGTTAGTGAGTGGAGTTCCTATTCCCACTTTACTTTATACTCCTTAAAAAGACAAGCTTTTTAAAAAAATTTATTCCATCTTTTAAGCATGCAAAAAGTTATTCCTCTTCCCCACAAAAGAACATGAACAAGAAAACAAGAGCAGTGACTAAATTTCCCTTTTTTCTGAATTTTTTTTATTTTTTTTCATATTTTCACTCATTCTTTTGAGACCACACATGCTTGATGCTCTCTTACAACTCATCTCAACTTGTTGTTATGAGAGGAGAGCACTTAAGTCCATTAGCAATGAGCAGAGATCCAACACATCCTAAAGAATGAAATAAAGAAGCAAAAAGAGAGTTCCTTTTGTGTGGGGATAGGATACCCTTTACTTCCTACAAATTTGGCAGACTTTATGGGGCAAGTCAACCACAAAAGCTTAAGTCTTTTTCTTTTATCTTATTCTTGACTTTTTCCCAATCTTATTCTTTGGTGTATAAGAAGGTGTCTTGCTCCCGATCAGATCTTTTGTTCCAATTATGATGTTCCTGTCATGTTCAATTAAATCTTATCCACATATTTACGTAGAATAGAGTAACTGGAAGAGATAATTTAATGTGATCTTGCACTTGCATTTCATGAGTTTGTATTTGAATAAACTAATCAAATATCACCGACATAATAATCTCTAACTTAATTATGAAACTCCTAAATAATTTAAACTCGATTTGAATTGATAATTTAAAATAATTATAATAAACTTCAAATTTATGTCAAATTTAATTTGTTTTGTTTGAATTTAAAAATATTTTGTCGTTATTTTCAACCGAAAAAGAATTTTTACAAAATTAAAAATCAGAAAATTTTAAAAATTTAAGGGATTAAGGAAATTTCTAATATTTTTAAAACTACATAGGAATTTTATATGTTTTACTATTTTTATTATTTATAATAAAAATTAACTAATATTCACACAAGAATTAGTCATAAAGTATTTCCCTTTACTTCAATCAAAAGCTCTGCTTCATTTGTCGCTTTCCTCATAGTACAACCAAGGCTAATACTAATCAAAGAATCTTCGAAACGACGAAACCCTCCTTGCACTGTGACCTTTTGTTTTCTTACTCACCATCTAAAATTTGTAAAATAAATATCTAACTTTAACGTTTATAAATTAATTAAATTACAGCCAAAGAAGTTTTTATACCGTAAAATATTTTTAAAGAATTTATTACTAAATGAAAATGGGGTTTAAAATTTTTTATAAATTTTATTGGAGAATTCATTTTCTTCATATATATTTAAACCTGTGTTTATATTTTGTATCAATAATTAAAAAACTCAATCAGTTCGATCAATTTATGAAAATCTTAAACAAGTTAATTTTTTGGTTCGGTTTTAATTTTTTTAGTTCAATTTATTTTAATAACTCTTGTTGTTAAAAATCAATCAGTTTATTAATTAATCAGTCGATTTTTATAAATTAATATATTCTTATAAACTAAAATAAACTAATTAATTTTATTTAATAATTTATTTTTTAATTAAACTTTAAATTTTTTTAATTCAAGTTTTTAATTTTATTTAATATTTAATAAATTTTATAAAAGTTAAATATCAGTTGAATCTTTTAAATCTTAATCACCCCTTTTAACTTCTAGTTTAATTTTTAAATATTGCTTTTTATTAGCTCTTAAAAGTCAGATAATTAATCATTGATTCTTAAACTTTGTTTTAGAACAAATCACTATCAACCCAAGTCAAATTAATTGATGATTTATTTGTTTTACCTTTACAAAAAATAAAAAAGAAAGCCGATGTAATAAGGAGTCCAGCCATGCATGTCCACTAAAAAACTAGCCCATCTCAATCCCAGTGGCTTTTTATCAATCATGATGATCACATGCTTTGAGCATTGAAGACATATCATTGATGATGATCATCAAGTCAAACCCAATCCTCACATCCGATGGGGTCCATGTGTCTTACGATTGTATATCATGTCTATCCTCTCCGACTCTGTATGTTTTCTCTACCTTTTAGTCAAGCTTGGCAAATTAAGCTTAATTTAGATTGATCATACTTAATGTCGAATTTGAATTTGAGAAAGTCTTAAGTCTATGGATCATGTTTGAGGCCTAAGCCATGCAGGAAATGATTGATCAGTTTAGATTTCTAAAAGCAAGCTTTAAAAGTTGATGCTCTTAAAATAAAATAGGTCTTATGTGTTAGCTAGTATAACTAAAATATAAGTTATAGTTAATCTTTGGAAGCAATCTCTCCACTAATTAGGGATAAAATTATTCAGTACTAAATCTCTTCAAATTCTACGTTTCAGTGAGATTTTTACTAAATATAAGTTGTAATTAATCTTTGGAAGCAATCTCTTTACTAATTAGGGATAAGATTGTGCATTACTGAGTCTCTCCAAATTCTGCGTTTCAGTGAGATTTTTACTAAGTGTTATTGTTGTTGTTGTTATTGTTATTTTTACTCTCTGGCTAAGGGTTGTCTTCGTAGTATCAGAGCTATTATTTTAAGATGATTTAAACGCTGCTTAGAATCCACTGAATTGAATTCAATTCATGCTTTTGGAATGTTAAAAAAGAGATGATTTGAATTCAACCACGTAATTAAATCTTATTTTCTTTATGAATTCAACTCACATCTCAAAAGGTATGATTTAGTGTGTGAATTGAATAGTCAATTCTTTTCAAAACATTAAAAATTCATTTTCTAAATATATACGTCATAAATATACAAATTACTACAAAACACAGACACATTGATTACTTACTATTTTTAGTTAAGGACAAAAAAGTCAAATGAAATAGTTGAATTCATTTTTATTGTGTTCCAAACAATACAATTGAATTCAATTCTAATATTTATAAATTCATTTCTCAAATTTAATTTCACCTCATAAATGTAATTGAATTATATTCATCAATAAATTCCAATCGAAAGTTTTCAAACGGCTTGTTAATGAGTTTGACCTAGATTGAATCAACTGTTAAAATCTTGACTTGATTTGATCCAAATAATTACCAATTATTCTAAATCTCTTATTTTAAAATCTAATTTATCTAAAAAATATTTAGATAAACATAAAGTCAAATTAAACTCGTGACTCGATTTTAGTTATTGATCTAAATATATAAACTAAAATATATATTTTACTTAAATTATTTAATTAAAATGTATTTAATTGAGCTTAGCCAAAGCCCAATTAGACTTCAAACCACTCAAGTCCAATCAAGCTTGACATCGGAACTAGAACATTAAGCCCCAGCCCAAATACAAATTTTTGCCTTAACTCAAGTATGGCCCGTTACCAATCCTACCCACCCCAACTACAAAACAACATTGTTTTGGATAATTCAGATTACCCAAATGGCATCATTTTAATCAAACTTCGAAATGGATTCGAACCACACCCTTTAGAAGATCACATCAAAAGCCCGGTCCATTGCCTAGTCTAATTATAATATGGAAACAATTGAAGTATCATCATAAAATTATAACAAGTTGTGAATATTACAAATAAAATGGCAATAAATTACGACAAATTAGGCATTGGAACAAGTGAAGGTGTGTAGAACTTGATTTCATTCTTTCATTTCCAGAAGGGGAATCATCTGGTAATCCATGTAACCATCTCAAAAAGGCTCCATAAGAAGAAGAATGAAGAAACAATGCTCTACCAAACTATCAACAACCATGTGCAGTTCGTAATTCATTTCTCAAACTGTATCCCACCGTAGCTCAACATGTATAACTCCATTCTTTGAATCCAACAGATGGAACTTTTCATTGATACGTCCATTGTGCACAACATCATCCAGATTGATTTCTACGTGTCCCAACGATTCCTGCGACAATAATATCGGTTAAAGTTAAGGAGATAAAACCGTCAATGATCACAGTGATGGTCACCGTACCTTTGATAAGAAGCTCAGTCTTGTCCTTTTGCTTACAACTTCAATGTAGATCTTCTCATGTAATGGTGGTTGATCAAGTGTAAACTGAAACTCTTCATTCCAACGCGGATCCCGGGTTTTTCTGATCATCTGAGGATGATGAATTGTAAGCATATGTTGCAGATCACTTTGAGGCGGAGCTATAATCAAAGAAGGCTTGAGTTAACAATATTGCATAATTGCAGAAATGGGAACTTCACCTTAGTTTTCTTCTTTTCTCCTCTGAAAATAATTAAGGCATACGGATTGTTGTGTCGATCACCCTCGACATCCTCTGCTCCTTCCATGACCACCGTAATTAAACCTGCTCCGTTCAATTTCTCTTCATCTAAAGGTTCACTTAACTTTTTCTCATGCTCATTCATACAGTCACTAATATAGTTAGCACTGTCCGCTTTGAAAGGCACAAAGGTGAGCTCCACCACAAGCTGCCCTCGCCGCTTGTGGTCATGCGGATCAGAAACACCGGTGTGCTTAAGTAAATCAAGAGTGAATTCCCTTCTCTCATGAGGCGTAATCATATTAAGTGGAACTTCCTGCATTCCCAATTTGTCGTGACCACCTACCTGCAAAGCAAGTTGAATACCAAGCTTAAACTCCGATGAACATCTTCCTTCCATTGTCGGTTTTTGGTATAAAAACCTTACGGCCTCATAACTTAATCTTCCAATGTTTTTCTACATTTAAGTTTGCATGATGAAATCTCAAGGAGTAAATCCTGGCAGGGTTTGAGCAGTGAAGACATGTAAGCTTATATATTAGGATTTTTAAGGAAAGACCTTGTCCCAGTCATACACTTCTAGGTGAAGAGCTTGAGTTGCAGGATCCTTGACAATAAGCTTGAAGCTCTCATTCCACTCAGGATTCAAGTTCTTCTTCTTAACTGTTGTCTTTTTTGCTGGAAGCTTCTCTCCTGTCAACCTTAGCTTGACATATGGGTCAGATGTTCCCAGGATATCAGCTTTCATGAGTTTCAACGCCCGCACGACCTTCACGTGAAGTATTCCGACAGGCTTCTTTACGGCCACTCTGAAACAAAATGGACAAATGAACAAACATTTTTCTGAATTCATATCACTATCCTGAGATCGTCCCTAGAAATCGATCATAGAATTATCCATCCATGCTGTTTCGGAAAAACTTATCTATTGGCTTACCTCCACAGAATGAGCTAACGAAAAATTACAGAACGTTTATCCAATCCTCAATGTAACATGCCAATGAATCATCGTTAAACAACAATTTCAAGCCACCAGACTATTCACCTATATACCTTAGCAATGTTTTGTTGTCTATCTATACTCCTGGATAATAGCCTTAAACAAATATAACACTCAGATATAGTTCTTATGAAAAAAAATCATAATAATTTCGGCTTTATATGAGCTTACGCTTCTAGAACTGGGATTTCAAGCGTTTGTGGCCAAAGATATAAGCTTGCCACTTGCTTTTTGATAGTTTCCTGCAAGAATCCAGGACAGCTAGCTGATTGAAATCCATATAAATGTTGATGCAGGAGAAGTAGTTCAAGAACCATTCAGTTTCAGAAAATTTATTAACACTCCATCGCCTACCGATGAAAATAGTAGCATTTCAGCACCTGAACAAATCGATAAAGGCCAGGTATGGACATAACATCTCCCCCCAGTATTTTCAATCCAAAATCAACATGCGGCTGCACATAGATCAATAACAATTATTGATTAGAAGGATAGATCATAAGCTTTCTACCTTCAAGACTTCAATTAAAGTATCCAGCGAAAACCTTGGCAAACACAGCGTACCTTCTCCATCAAGGACACTACAATGTTTGCAAAACACGGGAAAGTGGGCACTAGAGGTTTCAAAGTTACCCGCGGTGCTGCATATACTTGCAAATCCACCAACTGAAAAGAATTATTGATGACTATCTTTTCGAAAACATTACTCTTTCTAGAAATTAACAACCTTGTTATTCAGTTAAAGATAATTCCTTACCTGGACTGTAATTTGCAAAGACATTAACTTCAACACCAAAACTATGTTTGGATTGCCTGCCCATCTAATTGCTGGCTCCAAGACTAAAGCCTTCTCATTGGTCTCATATATTTTAAGGCCTGAAATTATTAAAAAAAGAAACATTATGTTAGAGTTACTTTAAACAGAAAAAGAAATCTTGGAGTATGACTTAAGAAGCAGAAGTCTATATCAAAAAAATTATCAAGATAATGAAATGCAGTTCAATCTTGTCACGGATATGAAAGGAAGAAAACCTTATAAAGTTTTCTAATATCAATTGAAAACGAACATATTGAGACTACCCTGAATCATTGTCTAAACTGGAGACAACCTTTTACTAAACATCTTACCATACGTGTTCATAAGCACAGTTGCGTAAAGAAACAAGTGCACACACACAAACAATCTCTAAGAAACAAAAAGTTGGTTCATAAACTATAAATGAAGCTAATGTGAAAAATGAAGTTGAAAGCAAACTTACCATGAATTACAGGAGGGAGAGTTCCAAGAGTTAATTGTTCGAAATCAAGGGTTTTGATTTTATACTTTCCAATATATTCTGCAAACAGAGGTTCTACTATGCTCCTTATTCTAGTGCAAATTGCCTGCATTTGAGAAGAGTCTCGATCACAAAAGTACATCAATGAAGAAGAAAAGAGCAAGTTTATTTTAGTTAGCAAATCACCTTATCAAGGTAAGGCCACATATCCAAAAGAAACTTGTTCAACCAGTCCACCTGATGCATCAGACAATATAATGAAACGTGGTACATTAAGCACATCAGAAAACACAGCATTTCTTGATATAGTTTGAGCTTACTCGTTCATAATCAGGGCATTTTATCCATAGCGGAATCTCAGGTAGAATGTCTTGCAAGGTGCTCTTGTCCAACTCATGGAGTGGCTTAACCTTTGGTTCCTGCATTAGATATTAGTACAAGTCCAATATTAAATGGGCCTGTTATTCTCTAGATGGAAGTCTTGTACTCAAAACAACCTTCTGATGCTGCTAATAGTTTATCAATCCTCACTTAGTCTAGTCAGTTCAAACTTGGTTTCGCTGAGACCCGAGCTTTCTACTGCCTTTCGGATTAAAATTTGGAGAAGAGACCAAATTAAAGGCTTGAAATTTTGTGTAACTCTAACTACAAAGTTGAAGAAATTACATCTTTTTCTGTAAAGTAGATATGTTTAGAGTTTCAGGTAAAAAAAAAGCGAAAGCTCATCGGTTAAGGCTCAAAATCTTAACCTAGAAAATATTATAAGAGACAAGTGGATTGAAGGTATCAAGATAAAATGGTGTGGAAGGTGCAACTTAAACCCGACATAGCAGGCAACTACTAGTGGACCCCTTAAGATCGACCCACAAGTAAGCGTGCAGTCTCAATCACCTTAATGGTAGTTCTAAATTCTAATCAATAATGTCTTAGCAACCACACTTTAGTGAATAGTGATTAAAACATTATTCTTGTTATGTCAGTGACACTCAAAACGTGGCATTCTACATTGCTTTACGCGTCACATTGAAGTCCAGATGAAACGAAATCCAGAAGCGTCTGATTGAAACTAAAAAGACTATTTTTTTCACCCATGACCGACTAGATTTTCGACTCACATGATATTAAAATACCAAAGAAGATGAGAGTGATGAACTGATGAAAAACTGTTAAAAAAGGAAAAACCCAATTCGAACTTTATATCAAAACTTTCTTATATAATTTTCTCATTGAAGATTGGAACAGACGATGATGCTAACCTAAACCAGAACCATGAATTGAATGAGATACTAAAATAACTTCAAGAAAAACACATCAAGAAGATGAATCGAGAACTGAAAAACTTCGGCTTGAACAGCTGTTTTCGATTGAAACAAGTAGATTACCGATTACACTACAAAAGAACAAAGATTCACTCAGAGAAACAGTGAGAAAACCATCTCATGCAACAAAGAAAGTAGATTACTGATCAAGCACCTCCTCCATATGTTGTAAAGGTGCGATCTTTAAGAATGGGATTACCTGAACATCTCTGGGTTGAGTGTAGATAAAGAGAAAGAAGCCTAGCAAGAGTCCAAGAGGAAGTCCAAACCCAAAACCAAGAAACCCCAACAAAGTACTCAAAAATCCCATCTTTTCCCTTCAAAGAACTCTTAACAACATGAACATGGCATGCACATACAGGAACTGGTAAACACAATGGAATAGAGAATAGAAAGGGAAACAAAAAAGAAGAATATGAATAAACGAAAGATGAAACCTTTCGTAGGCAAGAGAACCAAAGTTTGAGGAAAGATGTTAACTTTGGACAACGTAGAGTAGTACCAAAAACATTGTGGAAAAGTAAGAAAACCGCCAAAACAGAAGACACGTTTGTCCCGTATCAACTTTCAAAATATAGTAGTCATCAAACTGCGTGCCTCATTTGCCAAACTACCCATTTTTCTTCTATAATTATGCTTTATTTTCTTTAACTTCCACTATATTCTACAGTCTACACACACTCTCAGGGAATAAGAACATATCAAGTTTTTTAATGTTCCTGGTAGAGTTCTAATGATGATGAAATGAAAAAAAAGGGGGGGTTGAAATTATGATAAAGAGTAATGTTTTAAGCAAATATGAATTTTGGATTAATGCGTGATTTTGTTAAGATACTTGGATACTAAATTTTCTTAAATGAATGTTTTAAAAATTGGATTAACCCGGTATAAGTTTAACAATATTAAATTGATTAAATTAGTTGAATTTTTTAATAATAAATTTTAATAAAAGATAAAATTAGAAGATTTGATAAAATAATGGTCAAAATAAAGGATTTTCTACTGATTAAAAAATTTTCCATTCTACTTAATTTAAAATATAATTTTGGATTCTTGTTAAGAAAATTTGGTTAAAAGTTAAAATAAAGGACCATGCTTGATTCATGCCACTTGGAAAGGCCTTACCTAGGAAAATGCTAACTAATACTCTGCCTTTAGCCATTAGTTTATTAGGAGGCGTTCATTTAGATACTGCCTCCATCGGAAGATACGCTTCTTCGTGATTAGTGACATTGCGAAGATCAGAATGACACACTTGGAACTTTGGATTGGAATCAAAAATGGCTGGCTTGGCAGTTAGCCTCTGCATTTGGATATCTCTTACCTAAACCTGCCATATGCTAAACCTACCCACCTAATTTAAAATTAACGAATTATATTCTAAGTTAGTCAGATTTTAAATTAAATTCAAATTGAAGGACTTATTTAACTCAAATTGATTTAGTAAAAATAATATTATTTTAACCCTGTCCTTGTCAAGTTTTTGGATTATTAGAGATCGATTTTACATAGTTTGAGACTGTGAACTTTGCAACAACAATAGCTTACGAGTTAAGAAATCGGTGGTTGCACTTTTGGTTCTGAGAATCTGGAAAAGCGTGTTAATGATTATTAAGTACTACCTGAGGGAAGACAAAGACTTATTTATCACAAGTTCACGGTGATTTTAATGTGATAGTTCTTGAATTGTAATGTCGGGGATCTTCTTCGTCAGCAGGAATAGATGGTGATGTAAGAGTTGCTGTTAACTCAGTCTGGTAAACTTTTTCTTCCTCAGCAGATGAAAGAGGTCGAGGCTTTGGTGGAGAAGCAGGTGGAATGTAGATTTGTAAGGGTTTATTCTACGAATCAGCTGGTTTAGTCAAGAAAATAAACCAGCTGATTTAGTATACAAAGGATGGTTCGGGAATTTGTTGAAGTTTTAAAAGATAATTTAGTTGAAAAAGTTCGACATTAAATTAAAAAATTCTAAAAAATTAGATAATTTTGCATATGTTATCTTTATTTTTTAATTAAAATTATGGACTTAGAGTTG